>WSXT02146367.1:0-10372 GCA_011762715.2 Neuroterus valhalla
GCGTCCGCTGGTGCGCGCAATTTTACATGTGGGCGCGCGGGGGGGGGGGGGGGGGGATCAAATTTTACACAAATCTAATACCTTCTCCGATGAGAATGTAAAAGTTGTATGTTATAATATGATGTTCCTAGATGTTTCTGAGTCGAATTTCACTATTTATAAGCAATGATATTTGATTCCTTCTTTAAAAACGGATTTTGAATAATGGTATGCACTATACAAAAATGGCGCGTGAGCATTAGAAAATGCTGTTATTCTGTCAAAAAACATACGATATTTTGGATCAAACTTAAAATATCTTATTCTTTATGAATGTAAGTTTCATATAGTAACGCTATATTCCAGTGGCGAACAAAGTGGCGGGGAGGGGCACCCCCCCCCCCCACCTACACCTGAAATTTCTGGAAAACGGGAACATTGAATTCATACTTTTTAACGACGAACTGGTGTCAAGAAAAAGAAACGCTTAAGAGGCTTGAGAGATACGTAGATAGGAATGAATTAGAAGTGAATGTAAAAAAAAACGAAGGTTATGGTGTTTAAGAAAGGAGGGTGGAGAAAAGCGGGAGAAGAATGGAAGTTCAAGGGAGAAACACTGGAAGTGGTAGATAGTTTCAAGTACTTGGGTTTTTGGTTTTCATCGGGCGGGTCCTTCAACAAACACCTTGCAGCTTTGGCAGGTAAAGCGCAAAAATCTATCAACGTAGCGTGGGGGGCAATGAGAAGGTCAGGAATCGATGCATTGAAGAGAAGACTCTACCTACTCGACGTATTGGCAAAATCAGGAGCGTTTTACGGGGTCGAAATATGGGGATGGAGGAGAAGAGAAGGAATTGAGAAATTTCAGAGTAAATACGTACAAATGATCATGGGATTGGATGGAAATACGCCTGCGTATATATGGAAAATAGAGTCGGGAAGAAGAAGTGCGGAAATCGAGACAAGGAGGAGGCAAGTAATTATCTTTATGAAGTACTAGGAATAAAAGAGGATAGGTTACCGAAAATTTGTCTGATAGAGGAGATAAGGGGCTGGTTTTATCATAATCCTTCAGCCTGGGGGAAGGAATTGGCATCAGCCTTAGAAGAAGTAGGAGATGGTGAGACACTGAGGATGATATGGGAAGGCAGGAATTTAGAAGAAGTGACAAGGAATTTGGAAAACAGGGTTCTGAGGAGAATGGAACAAGACTGTCAGACGGATTGGCAGAAAATCGGCAATTCAAGTTATTGTGAATTATACAAAAGTATAACAGATGGGATGGACAGGGTGGAATACTGGGACGCGAAAGATGCGGGAATGTGGGCAAGGTAGGAAATAAGGGTCATAAAGACAACTGCTTCTGCCGTTCATGTGGCGAAGAAGAGGAAGATTTAATTCACATTTTTTGGAAATGCAAAAAAGCTAGACAGCTCATTGAACGTTAAGCAGTCCAGGAAGTGGTTGCGTGGTTGATGACTGGTAGGGGGTTCAGGGGTACAGATTTGACCAACCGCTTACGCCAAAATCTTAAAGGAAGACCGTGCCCTGAAGTGTGCAAATATGTGGGAGATTCCGAAAAATTAGCCAAAGAGATGAGCCGAAAAAACGTGGAGGGTTACGAGGAAATATTTAGACAGCGAAGAAGCCAGTGTAAGATAAAAAAGATGTAAATATTTTTCTGAAATGCAGCACAAGTGAAATGTATAATAGATTTAAGGGACATAACAAAGTAGAATTAGAACTTTGATTTATGTATAAACACAAACAGTATATATTTGGAAGAAATAAATATGAGTAGAGAGAACTCCGTACCTTTATGCATAAATATGGCTTTCGAAAATCCCCATCTTGGTTAAGGTATTTCGTCAAGGATAGGCTTTCGCCAAAGCCATAATTCTCTTACACTGATGAATCGCTTGTTGTGATATTTGTCCCACCTCATCTTTAGACCCTAACGAAGGCTCGTATAGACTCCTTTTTCACGAATATTGCATTGCTGCTTGTTTTTGTTGAATTTAAAATCAAGTACGTCTTGCGCCTGAAAGTTGGCACCGCCTTGCATGCTGAATAACGGTCATTGGCGTGCACTGACATGCCGGCCTCGCGCTAGCACTGCGATGGGTAAAATGAATGCGCGCCAGCGCTCCCAGATCTGAGGATTTATTTCCAGATCTGAATAGACTTTCAAATTTCTGAGATTCATCAATTTCTGGAAAACTTCAAGATATTTGTTCTCAAAATCATAAGACTTTTCTCTTGACTGATTCTTTTCTTTCTATCCAGGAAGCAAATTAATATTCTTTGTTTCTAATTATTTGAATGTAATATAAGAATGGGGTAATTTTCCACGAAACATGTGCATACATATTTCTAAATCAAATTGATGTACCACAATTGAAATCAGTATGAAACCCTTCAAATAGAAAGTCAAGGTATATTTAATTTACAATGGAATATTTAGAATTTCAACAAAAAAAGAAAAATCATTCATTGCCAAAAGGGATAATATTCAACAAAAGAGTTGAGTTTTCAGGCTGAAATGACAACCAGGCGCGTCCTCAGGTTGCGGATGGATGGTCCCTGTACCTATGTACTATGACTTATTTTCTATTCCTTATCTACTATCTTCATTATTTATATTGATTTTACATCTACTTCCTCTCCTCCTTACACATGTATCTCCATTTCTCCTCCTCTTCCTTCCTCCGCTTTCTCTCCATCTCTCCCATCACCCCCTTCACTCATGCAATCACCCTGTTCTATCCTCTTTCATGCAGTATTATCTCCATGCTTATTCCACTCCTTTCCACCTCCTCGCATTTTGCCACCCAGTGTTCCACCTTCGCACACCCCTTCCCACACAATTCAAACCTTCACTTCTTCTGCTGAGCCAGAATCTGTAAAAGCTCTCCATGATCCAACACCTCATCCTCGCTATTATCTCCTCACTTTCCTTTCACCCCTGCACCTCTACTCCATACAGTAGCACACTCGTCACAAGCGAGTCGAACAGCTTCAACCTCCTTTCAAAGTCATCTGCAAACAACCTCTTTCCCAATCTTCACACCTGCCTCATCACAACGCTTGCAATCCTTACTCTCTCTTCCATATGACCATTTAACCCAGGTACAAAAAACTTTTTCTTTTCCTTCACATCCGTCCCCTTCTACTTACAATCTCCTCCCTTATCTCTTCCACCCCGTATCCTGAACCTCAACCTCTCCACCATCTCCTTTAAGGCCTCCTCACTTTCTGCCAACAACACTGTGTCATCTCATTACGCGAGCGACCAAATTCTAACGCGAATAGCATTTGGCTAAGCGGGAACCCCTGCCTCAACCCCGTATCCATCCAGAAACCTTCCGAGATCCCCCCCCCCCCCCTAACCTTACCCTTCTTCTCTTCATACTTCTCCCTCAACCTCTAAATCAGACCTTTCTCTACTCCTTTCTCCTCCATCGCTTCCCACAACCTTCCCCTATCAGCTGAAGGGAATGCTCCTTTGAGATCTACAAAAAACGCGTAAACTTTTGACTTCTTTTTTGCTTTTTCCCTTTCTACCACGTGCTGCAAAATATAAATATTGTCGATAGTGCTTCTAGCCGCTCTGAATCCCGCCTGCGTCTCCGGCAATATACCTTTCCCCTCGATATCATTTCGTAGCCTCTCCGCCAGTACAATCACGTATGCTTTGTACGCCGTATTCATCAATGTGATTCCTCTATAATTTTCCTGCTTATCTCTGTCCCCTTTCTTATACAGTGGCACGATCAACCCCTCTCTCCACGCTCCTGGGAATCCCTCACCTCTCTAAAACTTCTTTACTACCTCTTTCAGTCTGTCACTACTGCTGTGGTACCAAATATCCATGCTCCGTTCTGCACCCCGTTAAAGCTTGCTGCCTTCGATCTCCTTCACTTTCGCTCGTACTCTTCGGAAAACTATCTCCATTCCGTGTACCCTCATTCCATTTTTTAAACTTCTTTTTAACCGTTCTCTTCATTCTTTTGCATTCTCTATTCCACCACGGTTTCACCATCCCTTTTTTCTTCTTTCTATATCTTTTCTTTTGCACACACCTTTTCACCTTTACTTTTAGATCTTTCCATATCTCTTCCATCAACTCACCTTCGAAACTTACTTCTCCTAACTGCTCTTGGTATTTCTCTATAGCCTCTCCCGTCCATATCTCTCTCTCTCTCCCATCGAAACTTCTTCTCCTTGCCTTCTACCGCCTTCCCCTCTTATGCACAAGTTTAATGGCTGATGGTCAGATTCTATCCTTCCTTCTACTGCGAATCTCTCCGTCTCCTCCTTATTCATAACCATATTCTTTGACCTCCTTTCGAAATTTTCACCATCCACGCAGAGACCCCCTCCCCTCCCCATTCCCGCATTGAAATCCGTTGAAAATTTGTCTCTTTGGTTGAACTAAATTATTTTTCATTTAAAATTAAATTATTATGGTTGATACATAAGCTGCTGGTTACTGGTCTAATAATTTTTCGGAAAAAAGAGAGGAATCTGCTGTGGCCCGGGTTTGAACCGGAAACCCTATTTTCAATTAAAACTAATTAATTTGGTTCGAAATTCCCATGTTGTTTGGGAAATTGAACTTTTTGATTCAATTCTTGGTTTTTGGTTAGAAATTAAACTAATTTGCTGTAAATTCGCCTTTTTGCCTTTTGAATTCAGCAATTTTGTTGAAATTTTTCATCTGTCTTGACTACAGAATCTTAAATGGTAATAAATGCAACTGTTGGGTCAGGAATTTATTCCTTCCGGTTACAACTTAAGGTATATATTTGGTTGAAGTTTTAATTATACATATTGTGTAAAATTTAACTATTATGGTACAACATTCTAGAATTTGGTTGAAAATAGAGTTTTTTTTAAGTGTTCAAATGCATATTTTCGTTTTTGAAATTGAAGGGGATTCGTCTTCGAGGCTTAAAGATGAAACTTTTAGGTTGTAAATTATATCCATATAATAAATCCACATTTTTAGGACTTTTGAGTTTTTGTTTTAATGCTTAGAAAGTTAATTGAAAGTTTTTAAAAAAGGTTAATTATATCAAAATGTTTAGTTTAAGTATTTTAGGCGATCCACCAATTTTCGGGGTGGAAAAGGGGCCGGACTATAATCCTCGAATTTGTTGAATAAAGTGCATTTTTCTCAAGTTTCGACCTTTTCAGTTATGTAGCAAAACAGTGTCCGGCTTATAAGGTCCAGGAATAAAAAGCGAAATTACTTGTTGAAAAAATAGGCAACGTTTCGGACTAGGTGTAGTCCCTTTTCAAGCCTGAATTATGAAGAGTTTGACGTTCAAGAGTGACGTGACGTGATTATAATGTAATTGATGGAACAAATAAAGTTTTTCAGAATTTATTGTGTATCCCCTTATCACTGGTCAAAATTCAGGAAGGTGAAATAAATTCTGACAAAAAACTTGCGTCCATCTAATTGTTATAAAATGGAAGAGGTTGATACCTCTAGTTCACGACGTTCAATAGAACGAAACGGTCGACTGTCAGCATCTCTGACTGAATTTTATTTTTTAACTAGAGGTATCAACCTCTTCCATTTTATAACAATTAGATGAACGCAAGTTTTTTGTCACAATTTATTTCACCTTCCTGAATTTTGACCAGTGATAAAGGGATACACAATAAATTCTGAAAAACTTTATTTGTTCCATCAATTACATTATAATCACGTCACGTCACTCTTGAACGTCAAACTCTTCATAATTCAGGCTTGAAAAGGGACTACACCTAGTCCGAAACGTTGCCTATTTTTTCAACAAGTAATTTCGCTTTTTATTCCTGGACCTTATAAGCCGGACACTGTTTTGCTACATAACTGAAAAGGTCGAAACTCAAGAAAAATGTATTATTTTTATTATTAGAAATATAAATTCGTATCAATTCGCTAATTTGAAATATACCGTGAAATACTCAAATAATGAATAAGAGCTTAAAGCAGTATCCCTCCAAATTCTATGACCTTTTCAGTTCTTGCAGGTCTTGTAGCGACCTTGAGCATACATAATTGCATATGTATAGGACTGGTGTCTATATATTTTCTCCGCAATAAAATCAATCGCATTCATGAAATTGAACTTTCTAATAATGCAATGTGATAGAAATAGCAAGGAACTAGATTGATAATAAAATTGTAATTTTGGAAGCTATAGTGTTTAATTCCTAATGTATTCAATATTTTTGCTTGAAAATAATGTCAGTTGATGCAGAAAATGTCATGGTTTGTTTCACTTTTGTGGCAGTATTGTTCGGCGGAGAGAAAGTGTTACATTTTTAAGCAGATCAGTGTGATTGAAAGAAAAATCGCGAAATCGGTAAAGACTTCGGTAAATCGAAGGAATCATTTCTCATGCCCGCACTATTTCCAGGAGATCTTTCTGTAATGTATTCTTAGCATTCACCGCTGTTGGTCACGGTACACAGCACATTAATTTTATTGACGAAGCCAATCAGTAAGACACTCTCTTAACCATGACGCTTTGCTTTCTAACAAGAGATATTATTCCTTTTACATTTATGATAAACTTGAAACTATTAACATTTGTATCTTTATAACTTCCTAGATTCCTCGTTTTTGTACCTGGAAATCTGTACTAAGATTTCTGCATCTGCATTAATGCTTGTGAACACTTTCAAACTCGTATTCGCGGTCAATTCTATATCTCATTAGTACATGAAGCCCTACATAAAAGTATAGCTTTGATAGTCAGGTCACGAAAGCCAGTTCCACTTTATTTCAGTGCAATATGCAAGGGTCAGTGAGGGCGAAGATAGCCTTTTTAGAAGGTGATAGCAACACTCAAAATTCGATAAGATAGTACAGAACAGTAAAAAAGTCTTTTTTCGCTATTGATCCATCTTGTCAATAACCTAGCTATGTTTATAATCTTCAGGAAGAGAAATGGCACCAGTGTTGGGGGTACCACCTCCTCCGCCAACTCCTCACATGGGACCGGATGGTCTGATATTACCAAAAAAGCCTTATAATCCATGCCTGACTTCTGGTAGCCACAAGGACCTTCACAAAGAATTACTCTTTAACCAAAAAGCGTAAGTAAGACTTTATCAAATATTGTCAAAATGGTTGTTGACATTTTCTGAAGATCACGTCTAATGATATTTTCTTTTAACTTTCCTCTTACAAGTGCCATTCAATAAATATTGCTGTCGTGCTACGCTTTAATACTCGATGATTCTGTTTGTTTTTACTAAGATTAACAATATATTCCATTCAGAAGGAGGAATGTCTTGAATCAAAAGAGTGAGCTACAGAGAGCTTTGGAAAGGCACAGAGAAGCTGTTTCAAGAAAAGAAGCAGAGAGAAATAAGGATGAGTGCTTCAAAGATGATCCCAGAACGGCTCTCCAAAGAGCTATTGAACAAAGAGCGAAACACATACAGTTAATGGTTAGTGAATTTTAATCAAGTTTAGTAAGGTATGCTGATTCATTGCAAAAGTTACTTTCAGACTGTTTCTAGGCTAGATTTCGATGTTTTTAATTCATTTTTTAAAATAAATTTTTAGCAAGAACAAGTTCAACAAGTGGAACCACCAAACCCATTGGTAACAGCAAGAGCTAAGCTTCGATCTCGTGTTGATTCTCAATAAGATAACAGAATCCAGCTGCCTAAGATATTTTAAGTTAGGAAAAGATATTGGCCTGCGATCGTAACTAGTTGTAATATTTTATGCAACTGTCAACCAACTGTATATATTATACTCATATTTGGGATGAAATGTGTGAATGCAAGTTATTCGTTAGAAATACTAGACTTACCTATTTTCTTTTGTATGCTTATTATTTATACATATCCTTATGTTTATCTGCTCACGATTTTCATTTAAATACTTATTCTGCCATGACTTCAGTGTTTCCCTTACTCTAAGAATTATGCATGAATGAGAATAAATTCAGATTTTACTGACTTCTAATTATAGCTTTTATTAAACAAATCAGTGCATAACTTGAAGTATTTTAAAATCCATGATAGGAGGTTCTATTTTAAATGTCTGGTTGATAGGCGATGTCTGTGAATGAATAATGTATAATGTATATGAAGCCATGTTTGTTTTCAAAGTAAACACATTTATTTTAAGAATAAACTTTTCATGTGTATTTTAATCGTTTAAGTTGCTTTAAATACTAGAGTACAAAAGTATAATTGATTTAGAAAAGAAATTTATATTTATTTAGGATTGATTATTGTATCTCTGCAATATTTAACGGAGTATATAACGTTAACAAATTAGTTATAACAAAACTCGAAATACATAGTAAAACTGTTTAAAAGGATTATGTAAAAAGTGACGTTGAATAACAACAGCATTATTGGAAATGAAAATAAAATTCAAAATATATTTTATTCAACATCCATATTGAATATTCTTTCTCTTTGACAAGAAATTCAATTTACATGACTCAGAGAACGCGCATCACAATATGCGAGTCCGATTTAAATCACTTGAAGCGATAATGAAATAATTAGTAGTAGAATTGTAACATTTAAAGTCATATCAAAGCAGAGTTCGGACTCTGCTAGCTTTGCTTACGCGGCGCAAATAATTAAACAAAATATAAATCAATTCGAAAATAATTTGATATTCAACGTAATATCTTACATACTGGTAGTAGCTGTTTAATAATCGTCTCCGCGTGAAATGACTTCCTTGCAAGTTGGCCGGAGAACAAGGGTATGCTCAAATTGTGCCGTGTAGCATCCTTTTACATCGACCAAGGGAGGGTAAGCTTCGACGGCACCTTTGTCACACAAATCCTTCAGGGCCATCTGATACTTGGTGCAACCAACTCGGTCTAACCAACGCTTACAGAAAGCCAACGTACCTAAACAGACAAGAATGTTTAATCGTTTTTAGAAAAAGGAACATTTTTACACAAATTATCGTTAGGAGTCTATACTCACTGAATTGTTTGTTGATTGTATTCAAAAGTGATTTACTGCTCTGCAGCCTGAGCGGTACGAATCCCGTATCGAAACTCTTCATGTAATGTGAACAATCTAAATCGTCATGTACAACACCCCGACCAGTCGAGCCGAAAGTTTCGATTGCGTAAAATTCATTTTCCTCCATTCTGGTAGCCTCACCACCTTTTACAATAGGTACCGTTTTTCCCGCATGAATTCGATAAGGAGCAATCGAATGTCCATTCAAATTTCTAATCGATTTCACCTAAAAATAATGAATAGAAATAATATAAATATAAATAAAAATTGCAACATACATTATTGTCTCTTTGCTTAGAAGAAAACTCGCAATTATTACGACTTATTAAAATATTTACCTGGTAAGTTTTGCCGTCTATTTCAACCTCATAAGACTCCATAACTTCCTGAATAGCAGCACCGACATCGCATAACTGCACATCGATACCAGCAGCTTTGATACCAGTATTTGTAGCATCACGTACAGCTTCGATGAGTTTATCGTATTTTGGATTGAACGATAAGGTGAATGCGCAATCGATGATTCTACCATTAATGTGTGTTCCGAAATCAATTTTGGTAACATCATCGTATTGAAGAACTGTAGGATCTCCGGCGTTGGGTGTGTAATGAGCAGCACAATGATTCCTAGAACAACCCGTAGGAAATGCTAATCCAGCTTTAAGCCCGCTCTCACCTATCAACCTTCTCGCGGTATCTTCCAGCTCATTGCATATCTCGATCATAGTCATTCCAGGCTTCACCTGTTAACAAATTAAAAGGTGAGGATATTTTCTTTATGGTCTAATACTTTTATTCTTTAGAACAGCGGCTTACTAGTCTTATTTTAGGGCTAACAATTCTATTATTCCCGGGAAAAGGGGACCAAACGAAATTTAGTATAATTATTGTTAAAAACTTTGTATCAAATTGGAATATTTGTTTATACTTTTTCCCTTTTCCGGGTTTGAGAGTCTTAACATAAACCTCCTCTGTTCTATTACACACCTCACCACTAACTCAGTAGAGAGGGGGACCTACAGCTTAAGGTGGGTTCCAAACCACCAAGAGCAACATCTACTCAAAACTTAGAGAACTTTTTTTCTTTAAATGTACCGGACTAAGAAACATAGGTACTTCAGAAAAAAATTCAAAAAGGACAAATACTAAAAAATAGATAAACAATAGAATTAAGAGGCTAGTACACAAATAAAGACCCTTTTTTAACAATTATTTTTTGGTAGTAGACTCAACTGCATAAAAGTGGGTTCCTCAACATATTATAGTACATATTTTTAAATGTAAAAAAAATTAAAAAAAAAATTTTTTCATGACTCCGCGGAGATACGCCAGCCCGAAAAAAATCGATTTTCATTCGGCGGCCACGATAACTCCACTTTGG
>WSXT02146378.1:0-10372 GCA_011762715.2 Neuroterus valhalla
TTAACTAGAATAAAAAAAACCTTTGAAATGGAAAACTTGAATTCTCAAACAGATCAATAAATTTGTACGAAACAAGATAAATTGTAGACAAAATTTAAGTGCTCAAATTTTCGAATTAAAAAAAGAATTATGTTGAAGTTTCAGTTTCAAAAATTAATTATTACAATAAAAAGTAACTTTCAACAAAAAAACTAACTTCTAAAGAAATTTTTATGATTTCAAACAATGTGGTCAATTTTCAAACAATAATCTAAATGTTTAACTATAGAAGGAGAATTTCATGCTAAAAAGATGAGCTTTTAACTGAAAAAATTAATCTTCAAGTAGAATAATTGAATTTTTACCAAAAAATACAGTTTTTCAACGAAATGGTTGAATTTAAAACTATAAAGATAATCATTCCCATGAATGAATTTCCGACTGAAATAATAAATTTTTAACTGTCTAACTTGAATGGTTGACCGTAGAGAAGAATTCTTAAACAATTAAAAAGGATTCACTTTCGAAGAAAAAAGTCATTTTATTCCAAATTATCGGGTTTTCAACAAAATATGTGAATCTTTAACGAAATTATTGAATTTCCATTTCAATAACAAATTTGAGTCCAAACAGGTAAATTTTTAACTAGAAAAGATCAATTTTCCACTAAAGGTGAAACGATTAAATTTTCAAATGAAGAAATTAATTTTCAATATCATGAATTTTCAGGTGAGATTATGAATCTTCAACTGTAATGAGTGTAATTCATGCGAGAAAGATGGATTTTTGAGTATAAAGATTAATTTCCTACAAAAAAGGCGAATTTTCTACATAGTACAGATATGATCGAAAAAACAGTTTTCCTCCCAAATTCAAAATTCAATAGTCAACTTAATACTTGAATTATCGCCCCGGAACCAAAGATTGATTTTTGAAGAAGTAGTTACATTTTCAACCAGAGGTAAATTTCTAATGAAATAATGCAATTAAAAAAAATTAATTTCCAAAAAAAAAGAGTTGATCTTTTAATGAGGTAGTAGTTGATTATTCAACTTGAAAATTATTAACTCGTAATGAATAATTCAAACAAGTTACCTATTATATGCGCTAGTTATTTATAGGGTAAAAACATTTCAGGTCTATACAACGATGTTCATGAAATTTATAAACTTATCTCTTCTTCCATAAAATAAAAAACTATATTAAACATTCGGCATAAATAGCCTTTTTGTTTTTAAATCTTTAAATTATAGTTGATATTCAAGATAAATATTTATTATGATTACAAATTCGTAGAATCCCAGAAATATCGCATATTTCATAAATGACGTAATTTGTGATTAAAGTTAGAAATAGAATAATAATAATGCGTACATTTCGTACATAATAGATCATTTTTGCGGAATATAAAGGTGAATCTTTCTATTATTCACAAAATGTACGTATTATTATTTTGTCTATAACTTTAATTACAAATTATGTCATTTCTGACATTAATATGCGAAATATAATAATGATATTTTTTATCTCCAATAATAGTTAATTTTGCCCGTTTTGAATGACGCGCCAAACATCGGACGATGAGGACTGCTGCGCCGGGCAAGCGCAGTACTTACATGCCCAAGTTCATAGCATGAAAAGCTGAAGAAAAGCATCAATCGTGCCAACCTTAAGAAAATAAATTGTGCCAACGTAAAAAGAAAGTAATAGAAAGAGAAGTAAAGCGGTGAGTGGCGTGAGCAAAAGGAAGAGCGCGCAATATTTTCTTTTTTTCCATGTTTTCTGGAATGACTCCGGGAAAAATCCGTATGCTATTCAGAAATCCGTATAAATTCCGTATAAAACCGTATTTTGAGTCAAAAATCCGTATTAAACGGAAAAATCCGTATCTGTGGCAACCCTGCTCTAGAATTGGAAATAAAACCAGCGTTTTGAAGATATTAGGGAGAGTGGGGAGTTGTTAGCGGGGGGGGGGGGGCGGCATTTCGATTTTTGCCATGCTGTGATTGCTAGGTCTTTTGTATATACTGTTCTCTTGACCCAAGCTAAGTTTTCAGTGAGCATTCATCGCATCTGCAGACGTTCTTGGCCTTCAATTGAATTAATTATTGTTGAGTCGCACCGAAAGTTTTTTTTGATACTCGTGTTTGTGGTATTTTGAGGCCCGTTGCGCAGAAAATTCTAGAGGAAAGTTTATATAAAAAATTCCTTAGGCCATTGGCTCTCTACACAGAAAAGAAAATTTTGATAATTGTTCAGTGCCTCGATAGCGATGCGTTCATTCTAAATAAGTCCGATATGGGGAGTTATGAGCCACCAGTCGTAGGAAGTTGAAGGGAGTTAGTGAAGACTTCTGCATCATCTGTATAGACACAATGCCGATAAAATTAGATAGAATTAGCGCAATACATTGTAATATGCGCGACCGTGCTGTGAACTTGAAGGGTGCCAACATGACGACTGTGAAATACACCTGTGTTGATTGTGAATCTGATTAATTTTTTAGAATATTCTATTTACATCAAATTTACCTTAAATTTAATTTTGTACTACTTCAATAAACATAAATTATGAAAATATGCTGTTTTCTGAGATTTTTCGACATGTCTCACAACTCCCCACCAAAAATTACGAATGCTGATTTTTCTACTTTTAGCCTAACTGCAATATTTCAAAGACGACGAAGATTTTTTTCAAATTCTTTTGTTCAGTAGTCGTGTTTGGATGTCCTCTAAAAATTCAACTTGAAACATTTACAATCTATTGATTTTTATGGGAGATATACCTCGAAAACATAACCCGGCTCACAACTCTCCACTCTCCCCTATTTTTAGCAACTTGATTAACAAGATCTTCATCACGTTTCTTCTCACCTACAGAGGACGTAACTTCCAACTCTGAAAGATTGTTTAGTCAATCCAAATTCAAAAGATATTTAGTCAACTGGATTAGTCCTCTTGATCTGATGATGTTTCTAATGTACCCATCTTGTTCACGATTCGACATGGCTCTCTGGTACAGCAGATGAGTTGGATTGGAAGAAAATAATCTTCGCGAAGATGATTCTACGAGAAAATATAACGCTTCTTCGAAGGAGAGGAATTCCCAACAAAAAAATCTGCCTGCTGCGCGGGCACATTCTCATCGCGCGCTTCGCCTGCGGGATTGAGCGCGCCCAGGGCGCGCGTCTTTCGGATCTCGCGCGGCGCGCTCGCTTATGAATTTACCTCGCGCTACGCGCTCGGCCTTTGTATTAGTTCAATTTTTTAATTCTCAGTTCTATTTTTACGATTGAAACAGTAAACTTCAAGTCATATGAGGAAAATTATAACAAATTTACAGATATTTTTCGGTCGAACAACTCTTCTATTAATCTTATGTGTTAGCCTGTGTCTTTTTTTTTTTAATTTTATTATTTCATTTTTATATTTATTTTTTCTGATGGAAATGAAAAATACATATCCTGTTAAAGAAGTTTATAAAACATTTAAAGATATTTTCCTGGTAAAGACTTAGCGTCTATTAATTTTTTCCCAAGCTTGTGTCAATCATCCAAATGTGCATTTTTTTCAATACTTATATGCTTTTTTGTGAGTGAAGCAAGAAGTACTTGTCCTGTCAAAAAGTTAATTGTACCAAACTTGTAGATCTTCTTCTGGTGCACAATTCTATTTCATTAGATTCTTCTGTACCTTGCATACTCTCTAAATTTTTCTGAAGCGACCCGTGTTGGAGCGATGTTACACAGGGCGAGTGTGTCGTTTGAAAGCAGAAACAGGCTGGACTTACTTCCACTGTGTATTATTTTTTATTAGGTCTTACCTCTCATGTTGCCGAAGTAACCTCGCGTTAATTCATTCTGCCTAACAATTGAATTGAAGCCTCTGTTTCCTAAAAACCTTGCATCTTGAGCGGAGCTTTTGGATTTCAAAAATTCTAGTTTCAATTTGAAAATTCAACGGGACTTCGAGGATTTTAGTGACATGTAGGATTTTTCTCTCTGAATTTTTCCTCTCGAATTTGCCCAAAAATTGCTTTTTGTGTGTCGTTACATATCTCGATTGTAAACACGTATGGTCTAACGCCTTATGGATATCAGTTCACAGTGATATTTTGAATTTTTTGCAACGGTCCTAGGGATTTTGACAATCACAAAACGCTTCACATTTCTTCGTCCTTTTTGAGGACGTGTTCCTGATATAATAAGAACATGCGATTTGGGTGGAAGAATAATGATAATTGGAGACATGAATGGTTGGGTTGCTTTGCAACACGAAGGTACTGACAGAGTACTTGGTCATTCCCGAAGCCCAAAAACGAACGATCATGGGGATAAGTTTATCAATTAATGCTTAGAAAAGAGTTTGTATATTACCGACACTCGATTTCGGCATTGAAGGATACACATGTATACTTGGTATAGATGCAAAGGCAATAGTATGATCGACTTTGTTGTAGCGGACGAAAGACTGAAAGGGCTTGTAAAAGATACAAAAGCGATGAGAGGTTCTGAATGCGGATCGGATCACTATCTTAAAGTTTCGAAATTAAACTTAGGTCAAGGATGGCAACGAAGAATATTATCAAAGAATCGAAATAGACGCATGTAAAAATAGAGAATCTGCAGGAACCAGGAGTACAAAAATAATATCGTGAAAAGCTGGATGATGATTAGGACATCACACAGAGGACTAAAAGGCAGAGCTAGGCAACAAAAATGTAGAGGATGCATGGATAATACTGCGGGATAGGATCTTTGAGAGTGCTTCGGGAGTCTGTGGAATTGCACACTGTAGGAACAAAGTCTGGTGATGCGTGGTGTAATGACGAGATACGCATGTCAGTCAACGATAAGAAAGAAGCGTCCTCAAGAATGTTTAATATAAGAGATTTTAGCTATAAGACATGGACTAGAGTGGTATATTACTGTAGGGATAATAATAGAGATGCAAATATACTAGTAAAAGCAAGCAAGGATGAAATCCAAGTAGAAGAAGATACAATAATGCAAAACGACTTTGAAGGAAATAAGGGACTATTTTGGAATCACCTCCGAAATGCTTAAGTGCAAGGCGGATATTTGTTCGTCTGGCTGTGTTAATTCATGAATGTGTGTGCTGTGAACAGCAAAGTTCTTAATGATTGGGGAAAGACGATTATGGTCCAAATCTCCGAAGGAAAGGATGATCAGAACGACTGTGACAACTATAGAGCGATCAGCCTACTAAGTACTGGGGAGAGGGGGAATATTTACCAAAACACCTATTGATAAAGTCATGTCAATAAAAAAGGAAAGGATCTGGGAAGTTCAATGCCGATTAATGTCAGGGAGATAATGTGCTGATCAAATATTTAGCACAGAACCAATTTTAACTGAGTGTAACTGAGAACAGGGCTCCAGAGCCCTAGTTAGAATATAATCAATAAAATGAGATTGTTTGAAAACAATGAAGATTCAATTGTGACAGAGTGTCGTTCCCTTATACATTAAAGTCCATTTTATAAGATTCAAGCAAAGGATATTTAATTCTCGAGTTATGAAGCAGTCGAGTGTGTAATAAATAATGTGTAATAATTTGTCACGTGACGTCCTGTCACATACTCTTATGTTAATATTCAATAATCGCAATGGTGATTAAAAATGTAAATATCGCACTACATATTCGTTTTTTGGGGTTGGAAATCAACTTTCAAGAAAAATTAATGTTTTCGTCTAGAAATTTTATTTATTCAGTTTAGTTTGAAAGTGATCTGTTGAAATTGTAATTTGAAACTTTTATTGAAAAGTCATATTTTTTCAGAAAAAAATAATTTATTCTTGTTGAACATATACAACTTTAGGTTGGAAATATAACGGTTTCACAGCTTTGTCTTTTTAATTCGAAAACTTCATATTAATCACATAAATGGAAGATGGTGGACTTGACTATTGCAAGTTCAAACGTTCCCGAAATTTAAGACGCTCTACATTTAAGGTTAGCGCGGTTAAGATGTGCATAAGGTGTACTCTTCTCACCCATTTTGAAATCCCCCCCCCCCCCATATTTTTCTGGATTCGCCCCTGTATCATAGGATTATATCTAGCGCTAGTTACATCATCCATCCCTATAGGAAACTCATTTTTCCTAGTTATATTTCCTTCCCTTTTCATTAACAACTTTGGAAAAAGAAGATTCCTATATATCTATGGTGATGATGGAATTTTCTTATAAGCGAAAGAAGAAAAAGTGATCTGGAGTCGATGATCGATAAGTACTGTCGTGAACCGGTTCAGATAACCGATTCTTCGAAGCTCGAAGGTTAATTGACACGCGAATGGTGCCAGATTTTATGACGTGCCTGAAAGAGGATGCAGACCTTTAGAATCGAAGACCGCCTGAAGGATGACCACCCGCCAAGGGGTAATTAAGCCTCCGCAGTTTGTTGCGCTAATGAGGAGTTTATTTCACAACCTATAAAATAAATTCTAACAACCTCTTTTTCAGAATCAGCTCCCAGTTGTGTCTGATGGACCTTCCAAATCGAGCTATAAAGTTATTTTTGTCACACATGCATGGAATGTTTGTTTCTCAGCACATGTACAGGGAGAAGAATGAATAGTGAACCGGAACATCCAGAGTGACGGATTGACTATGTTTGAGGTACAACTATGGAACAGCTCGCCAAAAAAGGCAGGGTCCGTGATCCAAGCTTTGATAAGCAGACGCAATGCGCTTGCGCTAGGAGGCATGAGAGGAACGCGTCGCGACAACCCGTTACCATGGCAATAATAAGTCGCGCCATGTTTCCCTTATGCAACGCAACGCAAGCGGAGTACGTTCACATGCCAAATTTGAGATCACACCTTAGGGTACTATCCATGAAGTGTCAAAATTTTGAGGTTAGCTCCAGTATCCCAGAGTGTCAAGTTGATGATCTTGGAGCGTAAAAATGATAACCCAAGGAGAGTTAGATCTATTATGTTTAGATGCTCAAAATTATTTGTTGGCTTTGTTCGCTTGTAATAGTAACAGGTTCGTCTTCAAATCAAATATACTGTCGATCATCATTAAGTTGAGTATCTCTTAAGATTGAAGCAACTATCGTATATGGTCAAATCTCGATAAGGTGTTGCCTTTATCATGAGCTCTAGGTGAGCAGCTGATCCTGATCATTCCATTATTGTGGATACTTCCTGCAAAATAAATTGAAATGTCTAAGGATGATATTATAGTTAGAGTTATTGATAAAAAAAAATTGCAAATTATTGATAATATAATCAAAATGTAACAACTTAAAAGCATATTATTCTAACACTAACTCCAAAACTGCTGGTCTTATGAGACGTCGAGACTTCTATTCAAGGTGAAACATCACCCAACATTTTTCCTGATACAAACTACAACAGGACAACTTAACTGCATAAGACGCTAAGCAAACCACAAACCATTTTACAATTAGAAAAGTGATGAGGGGAGTAACTAAGCTCGACAAAGTTTTAACCTCGAGCGCGTCCTATGTGAAAAATGGCAGAAAATTGCAGTTGGTGCTGCTTATGGACTGCCCTTTTTGTAACTTGCGCGCGCAACACATAAATGGAAGATGGTGGACTTGACTATTTCAAGTGTCAATTTATTTATTCCAGATAGTGAGCTTCATCCTCTCTAATGATCAAAATGAGTAAAATCAAGATATTTCACTTGACCAACCTGGAGTTTTGATTTGATCATCCTAGACAGTTATTCTCATTATTTGCGGATACTTCAGCTGAACATAAAAAAAGGCTCTGCATGATCAAAACAAACATCCCATATTGACACTCAAAGCTTGACACTCCATTTTTCTCTGTGCATAGTGTACCGGAAGTATAAGGATGGAAATACACTACCGTCGGAAATAATGAGATCGATTGACCTAAGCGCTATCAAAAATCACTGCTGTAATTGAACAACGATAACTCAGCAAAAAAAAAGATAGGGCATTTAAAGAAAATGTTGGAGAGATTATGAAATTCCACGTCTAGTGATGTGAAATAGATTTTATTTCTATGCGCTGGAGAGAATACAGCACGTTTTAAGTTTTGAAGAAAAAATTCTGGATTTTCTAAAACTTTATACCTCGATTTCAATTTCTAGCATGACCTAGGAAAATTGTTCCGAAAATCTAAAAATCATACAACATAGAGCCCAAAATTTCATCTCTAATTTAAGCCAAAGAAATTTGAAAAATCTCCATCTGTTCTCGAGATACGATTAAAACTGTTCAATCGTATCTGATGTGCGTTAAGTATTAATCGGCGATAACGGCTTTCGGCCAGCGTGCTGCTCTCGCCTTTTCCGTTGAGCCAGGACCGAATAGGCCACGCACAGAGGTAGTGCTTGATTGGGGCTCTCTTATACTTTAAATTCTGCGCATCAGTAAATTTTATTCCAAATGATTGTAAATTTTTTAAATTCTCCATTGTCTTTCTAAAATTATTTCCAATTATTCCAATTCACAATTATCTTCATATAGGAGAATAAAAAAATTATGAACAGTTTTCTTATTTCCTAAAATTTTTTTCAAGTAGATATATTGTTACGAGAGTAAAATATTTTTCAAACGAATCCAGCATCTGATATCAAAATAAATTATTTATTTGAAAACTTTAAAAAATATTTAAAGTGAATAATAATGGAATTATTATTATATATTATTATAAAATTCATAAAGGAAATCCGTTGTTTGTTGTTGGCTTTAGGGCAGAGAGAAATAGAGAGTAACAATCCATTAGATATGGCAACCAGCAGTGAGGTGGCGACCCTGGCGGCCACTTGCTCACACAAGGCCCACATTTTCCAAATATGAATCAAATATTAATTTTTAGATTCACGACTCGTTAGGTGGTGCAGAACACTGCATATCGAAAACCACGTCGGTAAATAAATGTGGACTTTTAAGAGTGTATAAATGTGCGGCGCGTGGAAGTATGTATGTACACTTCACGCACACCATCTAACTTCGGCCTGGCGCCGACAATAGCCGAACAAGAGGTTACACACGAAGCGTCGATCCCGCGATCGAAGCCATTTGATTCGAATATTTTGACAGCTTCAATCTTCGAGCGAAATGATAATTTTCAGAGAATGCGATTGAAGAATCATTGGATATAATGAAGTCATCGAATTTTATAGCAGCAGGAATTTCCGCATATCTAGATATATTCAAAAAAGAATGAAAGATGTTTTTTGCGAACCAGGGTGATCAATCAATTAGTTTAAGAAAAGTTTTACACCTTTAATTTTTTTACTACACTGGAAAAAAAATGTTGGATCGAGTAAATGTATTTACTTGAATTCTCTTTCTTGGGATCAAGGAAATATTTGAATTAATATTTCCTCCAATCAAGGGAATGATTTCTTCTGTAAAGACCTGAAAATTTAAAAATGTTTAAAGTTTAAAGTTCAAAGTTTAAAAAAGTTTAAAAATATTCCTGATTTACTGTATAATATTCATAGTAATATTACAATATAAACTTCATTATTATTCAAAACTATTTTATTTAACCTACACTTCTATTGAAAAGGTCTAGACTTCTTGAAACCTGATCTGTCCTTCAAAGAAATATTTTCTTGATCCAATTAGTTCGATTCTTTCTACTGACCAGGATGCATTTGAATCAAATAATTCTTCTTGAATCAAGTATTTATGTTTATTAACGTGAATGAAATAATTATTTGATTCGAAAGAACAGCAATTAAGTCAGTAATATATTAAAAAAAAAAGGTAATGCTTTTATACCATTTGAGCATTTCTTTCGATGAATAGAATATTGTCTTCACATCAATATTGATTTTTTTCATAAAGGAAACGATTCCTTTGATAAGAAGAATTGAATTCTTTATATCAAATAATAATTAGTTCAATCAAATAATCATTTCATTGAATGAAATACTTGTCAATGAGATTTGAATAAATATTCCTTTGACATTCATGGTCGAGCGTTAGCTACAGCTTTAAAACTTCAGAGCTTGCATGTTGCAGTAGCATTGTGGCTATCGGTGTGGTCTTGACACTCAACGGACCCGAGTTCGTTTCCTGCTTGAGGTATATATTTTTCGTCGGATTCGTCTGTTTCAGGTTCATCAAGTTTCCAGATTATAACAATCCTTTGAAATAAATTCAGTTTTTCATTTAGGATTTCGTTCTGGTTTTCTTGTTATTAATTATTACTTGTTTTGCATATTTAAATTAAAGGATTGTTAAAACTCGAAAACTTGCTGAACCTGAAACAGACAAATCCGATGAAAAATATATACCTTAAGCAGGAAACGATCTCGGGTCCGTTGAGTGTCGAAACCACAGCGATAACCACGATGCTACTGCAACAAGCAAGGTCTGAAGTTTTAAAGCTGTATCTAACGCTCGACCATAA
>WSXT02146389.1:0-10372 GCA_011762715.2 Neuroterus valhalla
CGTGGCGGTCTCGGGTAGATGAGGCAATGAACTTTCGAGTTCCAAATGCTGATAAATAATAATAATAATTCAAATAAAAAAAATATTTTTACCATTTTTGGTTGAATTTTGTTAACATTTTGAAACTCTCTGACTAGCCTAATTTTTTAATCTAATTTTTTAGTTCAAATTTTTTAGTATCTAATAAATTGTTTGCTTGCAAACGCTTAGACTTACTGCATGTTAAAAAATATTTATTAATCATTGTTCTACTCAGAAAGTGGCAGAATTATATTAGATCGGAAAAAAGAAGATAAAAGGTATTCTCTTTCTACTTACAGCCGCCTTTTTTTTAGATAGAAGTAGGTCCTTGATGCGGAAAAAAAACCATAAACCGGGACGAAGCGGTGCATATGTGATTAAAAACACTATATATTGCTCCTGCTTCGTTTTTCAATTCAAGTTCCACAATTGTGAGTTGCAATCCTTCATACTTTTTACCTAGACTAGAAGAATCAAATATCGCAGTCAGAAATACAGAATCAAGGGTTCGTCACTCTATCCCACATACGCCGCTTAGCCCCAGTTTGGGCTACCCAATAATAATTGTATTGTTTTGAATCTTAATGAGAGTATTTAGTTCCAATCACATTGTCATTAATTAAATAAAACTAGTGCAAATTAATTAAAAAGGAAGATGATAAAATAGCGATTTGGACCGATTCAGACAAAGTGGGGTTGAGTTGTACGGGACCTGTTAACTTATATACATATAGACTATAGAGATAGGTAATAGGCATGTCGGCAGAGTCGTACAATGACATAGATATGCGTCAAAAAAAGAAGGAATCTTAGCGACCAATAAGTTTGGAATGCAGGTTGGCGCGCTGATCAGTAGACCATGTCTATGGGTCTTCACCAGTGGTGGCCTGCCGGCGCTGACTTAAGACAAAGAAAAGTAGTTTTAGGCGCCGTTCGACTGTCTGTCTGTCTGTCCAGCCATCCAACCCAATCCAGCCTGCCGGTCGGACCCAAAGGCCCGTGACCAAGAGCCAAGAGCCAAGACCGACCGCCAAAGTGCGACCCCCTGTAGGAGCTAAAAAATACCTCCTAAGCGTATAACGATACCACCCTGCCCGTCAGACTAATAAGTATGACTCATTTTTTAAAACATCTATTATTATGCTCTCAAGTGCTCCAAAATTTTGCTCCTATTTATTATCAATGATTGTTGAGGAGGGGAAAATGGCGCATTTGTTGTGACAGCGGCGCACACCTAATTCTGTATTAACAAGGCGATTGCACTTCTACTTATACGTTTTTAATTTAAGTTTTAGAAGTACTAGTTGCGAAATTTTCTCAGATCAGGATTGCTTTTGAACTTTTTCGGACCCTAAATAATTCGAATTAAGCAGAGTTGGTGTACTGAAATCTATTTAAAATAATAATAATCTCACTTTTAAATGTAAATTTCTCACCTATCTTATATTGATATTAAAAGCAAATATTGATTCGAAATTTGTCTAAAAGCCTATTTTCACTAAGAGATTTTGAATACGGTCAATAAAAAAAGTATAAAGAAAGTACGATACGAGTCGAGTGCGAGTGCGGGAGATCGGCGGCGCGGCGCGGCGCCTTATCTCACATGAGAATGTAGAAGCGGCTAATTAAGAGAAGATTTCAAAGGAAGATCCCAGTGCTTTGGCCACTTTCAAAGGTACCGCGACCGAAAAGAATTTAGGCAGTCCTGTACACTCGCGTGTTTGTGTCTTCTTAGCCAATTGATTTTTTTATGCTTATCATTTTGCATTGGATTAAAGGTTTTTATACAGTCACTATAAATATTCGAGTCTTTCTTTTAAAAATTGCCCGCGCCTGGATACTCGATATATATTTTGGCATTCAAAATACAGAATCCGTCAAATAAGAAGGCAAATCGGCCGGTATGATACAAATAGATTTAATATTATAAATAAAAAATTTTGAAGAAAAAGAACACTTTATTCTGGATTTTTGGTTTCTGCTAGAAGATTTTTGAGCGTGGAGGTGTGGTGAAGACGGCGAAAGTCAAAGGAAAAAAAAACAGGGTACATAAAGTAAGAGTGAAGTGCTCTGCCGGCGCTTAGTCTCGCAACGTTGATTTCTGTCAATACGCGTGTCCGGGTATCGCTTACCCACTTTAACGAGCTCAGTTTAGGTGTAAGCTAAGGACAGCTCAGAGGATTATTCGGTAGCCTTTTAAAGGATCCGCTTTTAACGAAGGACCAGCGCCGACCAAACGCTGGTCACCCGTCTGAGATTTGGCGACAAAACTCAAAAAAGTACCGATGAAAGGAAGGAAAACAAGTATATAATGAATCCTAATCTATTGCAAATACAGTGTAAATAAAATGCCTAAATGGAAAACTTTAAATTCAAATGATTTGGGACCATCTTCGTACTTTTCACCTTTTGTATTTCAACTCATCATAAGATTATTTTTTTAATGTCCTTTAATATTATTCATTAATATCAAAAAAAATATATAATATTGGATTAGCAGTATCTAACAAAAAACTCAAAACATTTATTCAGAGTCAAATTTTCCGGTACTTCCTCGGGTACTTCCCTTCTTTATAAATTTTGCAATATTGAAAGGTTCGAGAAAGTCAAAGTTTATAATAAAAATTGTTTGGTAAGACTCACCGTCCCATTTTTGTGATGATCATTTCTGTCGTTTCTCCATGGAACTCTTTCCAAAGTTTTTTATTTTCGAGTGTAACTTTCACTTCCTCAGGAAGGGGTGGACCAGCTCCGAGACGCGATTGTTGCGACCAAAAATGTTGTCTCGAAAAATCTTCTGCAATTAAAAAAGTCGAATTTTTATTTATAATTCATGAGAGTGTATTGGAATCGTTCAAGTTTTTTATGTTTAATGTTTTTAACGTTTTGGTGCTCTGTTTATAGTTTATACCTTAAATTTTGTACCAATGCTGTAACTCTAGGGTAGGATCTGACAAATGAAATTAACAAGAAAAAAAGAAAATAACATGTAACAAGATTTATCTAATCAAAATTAGATCGTTCTGAAAACCGAATATTTTTTTAAAGTGATTCATGTGATTGGACGTAATTAGAGAAGGTATGGGGGTTTTTAAATAAGAGACAAATTCAAAAAATTATTTTTAATAAATCCAGAAGTTCGGGGAATTTTCAAGTATATAGATGTTTTTGGAATATTTTCTTTGCGATTTGCCAGGCTTGTTTACTCGTATATAGTATACAAAAAGAGTAAATTACACTGATTATGAAATATTTGTCTGACATCCGATGCAGAGGAATAATCAGAAAAGGGATAAAAGATACAACGAAGGAAAAAAGGAGGGTAATTTCAGGAGATTCTATATTGTTTGATAATATATTTCTCTTTACCGCTTCCAGGTCATTATTTATCACTTTTCTGTGTTTGGACATTTGTTTCTTCTTGTCAGTTTTTATACAGGTTGAAAAAATTTTAGTTCATTAACTCTCATCCGTTGTCTTTGAGACCTTTCATTAGAGTTGATGCCTTTCTTGGACTTTTGTGGCAGGTGCTCATAAATAACCTGACATATTGTGCCACATAATTTGCAGTATAAAAGTTAAATTGGCTCATATGGTCAATGCTTTTGACAGCAAATCAGTAATTCCAAGTGACTGATCCATTCAATAATCAAAAATATTGATGAATATTTCATGTGGCATGAGATCTGACCGCAGCCGCGTGGCGACGCTGGTTGTAATTTCAGGCCGATAATTATTGTATAGCATAGGACAAATTCAAATTTGATTTATTTTAATTATTAAAACACTTTCTATGCAAATATTTATCTTGGGACAATATTTTGTAATATTTTAAGTATCCAATAAATTAATAGGTACTAAGGAAAAAGTGAAGAAATCAATATTTTTATGGCTATATACGAATATGCTTCTCACACAATGCATGCAATAATTGTAGAAAAACATTAAATTTGTAGTATTGATATGTGTCAATATCGTAAACTATGTAGATTTTAATTAAATTTCCTTTTTATGACATTGATATTGATATTTGAAATTAGACCTTGATGCAACTTATTTATAAAATAAAGAAATATTATAAAGTTGGAGAATTAAAAACTGTATTTCTGAACGATATTTGAATAGTATTGAATAGAATATTATTAAAAGAACATAATTATTCATGCATTACAACTCTCAAGATAAGCCTCCAAGCAATGCCTGGCGTACTCAATCTTGTGGGATTTTTAATCTCTGAAACCCCTACCGCCTGCAGCCGGATTTTTAATTTAAAACGGTCGCATTCGCCTGAACATTTGGTCAGAGGAGAAGAAAACTGCAGAAAACAAAAACTCCTGAGCGCAGTCGATTATCGACAGACGAGTTTAGCTGTAGGCATTCGATGAAACACCTATTTAGAATCAAATATAAGAATTTTTAACTAAAACAAAGAATCTTCAACATAAAAGAGTTTCATTTTTCATAAAAGTGTATGTTTAACCAAACAAATGAATTTTCAAATACAACTATGGAATTTTTTATTGGAATTAACCCAATTTTCTTCATTTAAAATCTACAAGAAGGGACTTTCAAATTGTGACGGATTTCAAATTGAAAAAGCGCAATTTTTCAAATTATCTCTCTTTTATATCCAAGTTATAATTATTTTAAAAAGTTCACATTCCATATGGGAAATTCCATGTTCCAAGTGAAAATATATTTTTCTACTGAAACTCCCTGCCTTAAAACAAAACTATGGTTATCTTCTAAAATTCCCTGACCCGAGTAAAATAAATAAGGAGAAAGCAAATGAAACGTGATACATACATTCTTTTGATAAAATTGAGAAAATAATTCTTCATGTATGTTTGGGCTATCATCAATTGAATTATCAAACTTGAGCCGGCTGAAAGAATCTCATAGAGCAACAAATTTGCAAAATGTTTTTTTATATAATGAAATTAAATAAAAAATAATCGGTAAGGGGGATTATATTGACGAAAAAAAAGAAAAATCCTTTCTCTCATGAAGTATAGATATAAAAAAAAATTCAAATTAGACTAAGGGAACGTAAAATTCTTTAAATCAAATGATAAGTTCTCTTCTAGTTCATAAAAATAAAGCGGTCATTTCTCGTATTTTTACAGTAAAATTTTTAAGTGTCTAGGTCGAGGTCAAATCAAGCGATTCTCTGTTTTCTATTTAAATTCTTCGTTGTCTCCCGGTTTTTTTAAATCAATAAAATTCCCTGTAATTTTCCGGTTTCCTGATCAAGTGACCCAGCGTGTTGATATTAATTGCAGAATTTGAACAAGATAAAAAATTTTGCTGTTCCAATAACAGACCCATCCTTTCCAAGTATCGGATGCTCCGAAGAAGATTCTAAAGATTGAAATTCTTTATGTGAATCACATGATTTGGTTTCACTTCAAAATTAGTTCTGAAAAAAGCTTGTTGCCAGATTTTAGTAACTTCTTTATCACTAGGTACGATAAAAACTTGCACTTTTTCAGAGCAAGTCGCATAACCAGATTTGCATTAAAAAAAAACAACGCACTTATATTCCATTGTTACCGTCGATTTAAAGAAACTTTGAGGAATTTGAAGTCCCAAAATATCGAAATTTTATTTTCAAGCACAAAAATATCAAGTGATTCCCTTCATTTACTTATAAAAATGAAAACTCAACATTGTTGATACTTTTTCACACGAATTTTATGAGCTGTCGGCCTAAGAGTACAGCCAGCGCCGCCACACGGCTACGGTCAACATTTACGTCGCTTTTAGTTTTGACTGTCACCTGCCTGTGCCAAATTCAAGAAAATTATAGGAGAACAGTCGAAAATGTTCTTAGAATGATCAATTCGCAGTTTTTTTTCAAATTTTACAAGACCCTAGAAATTGACAAAATGCCGTTATTTCACTTACCCATGCAAGTTTAAAATGATTTTTAAAAGATAGATGAAGAAAATGGGACTTTTGTACTTCGAGGGATGTTTAAGATTCTCGTCGTTGAATAAGATACTCTCTGATCGTTTCTTGAATGAAGCGATTTTACTAGCATGGTGCGCCTAAATATTACACGTATACGTGCACCCTGTGGGAATGGCCTGTGGACATTTTCCACATCAAAGGGGCCGCTCTCCGCTGAACCGGACAATCGTTATCTGCCAGCCGAAAAGAGGAAGGACCCGGGAACTGTCTCCCGGTCCCGGTCAATGCCAATTATCCCGGCGGGATAATGCCGCGTCCACGGGACCGTGCATCACCACAAGCACTCGGCGCCGAGATGAAAAAAAAAAGGAGACAAGTGCAAATCACCCATGCGCGACTTTTTTCTCGAGTACCGAAGCCTAGCCGTCGCGCCGCGGCCATCAGAAGTTCAGGACATCTCTCTATTCGTGGTACATCATCCGAAGTCTTTCACATACACCGCTCTAATCCTCCGTCGTCACCTCTCCATGGGAACGCTTTACTTTTTCGTACGTTTACATTCGAACCGACATGACAATAATCGTCATTGTAATTCCCCGCCTGTCGCGTGCTTCGTTGTCAAAAAAAAATATATAGATCTTGATTCTGAACATGCATTACATGACATGTTTGGATGATTTCTTTTTTTTTGTACCTTTAAGCCATGCGGGGTAAGTTTAACCTGTAAAGAGTCATATTTGGTTGTGTTGAATAAACGGGAGGACACCAGTCTCCTGCCAACATGCCAACATCACGCGATATTCCCGGATGGTCACCCTCCCAAGTACTAATGGCGCTCAACGCTGCTTAACTTCAGTGATCGTACGGGAACTGAGTTTTTGAGCGTGGCATTGCCGTTAGCGAAAATTTGGATCTTCCTTGATTCAAAATTCATTTTCTCGTTAGAAAATCATCTGTTGAGGATTGATATATTTTTATGAAACTAGTGTTTTGTGGTTGAATTAAACTGTTTGTAAATTCGTCATTTTTATTTTTATTTTTTAATCTAATTTAATTTATTCATATTTTTACTGTTATTTTTAAACTGATTTAAACATTAATTTTTGATTTCGCAAACAGTGCAACTATTCTGTTGAAGTTTACATACATTGTTGAAAATTATTCCTTTTTGTGGAAGTTATCCTCTTTTGCGTTAAACATTTGTCTTCAGCTCGAAACTCAAAAAATCATGTAGCTTTGCTGACTGAAGTTTCTACTGTAAGGAAAATTGCCAAATTTACATGAAAGAATATTGGAAACACACATTTTGTCAAATATTGGAAAAAAATAGACGCTTGAAGAAAAGAGATGCTTTCGAAAATGAAATATAACCCAGTCACCATCGAGGTCACCATTTTATGGGGAAAAAGGCTGTTGAAAAATCCTGCGTAAATGCCCAAATACGGACGTTGAATTTTGTAGAAAATAACTTTGCTCCATTAGAGAAAAATCCGAATTTACAAGATAAACTTTTAAGTGCAATCACAAATAATTTCCCGAAATACCAAGGAGATCCATTTTCTAATATTTTTAATTCGCTGTTTTGCTCGAAAATACATTTCCTGGGTTGAAAGTTCATCGTTTCGCCTTGAAATCGTATTATTTGATGAAGTATTCATCATTTGAATTGGAAATTACTCTCTTTCGCAAAAATTTGGAATAATTTGTCGAAAATGATTTTTTTCTTGGTTAGCGATTCATATTCTTGTTCAAAAATTAACTTTTTTGGTACAGATTCTTTATTTGGTTGAAAAATCATCTTTTTGGCTGAGAAATGTATTATTTCAAAATTAAACTACTTTTCTGATGGTTGAAGATTGATCTTATTCAATGATTTATCTTCTTCATTTGAAAGCAATTTTTTTTGCGAATATATTTATCATTTTAGATAGAAATTAATCTTTTTGTCAAAAAATTATGCTGTATTGTTGTAAATTTGTTGTTTATTGCTGTGGAGGATTTATCTACTTGAAGTTCATAATTTTACTTGAAAATTTATATTTGTGGTTTGAAATTCAAGTATTTTTGTTTGAAAATATTATTACTTGGTTGAAAGTTGAACTTTCTTCTTGAAAATTCCTTTTTTCGGTTGAACATTTATCATTTGCATTGAAAATTAATTGATTTGGCTGAAAAATTGAATAATAAGACAAAATTATTTTTCTATTGATAAACAATTGATCGTCCTGGCTGCAAATTATTTTTTTCTTCCGTGAAGATCCATCTTTTTCGTTGAAAATTCATCTCTTTTATTAGAAATTGTACCTATCTGTTGAAAAATTTTGTTTTTCTGTTTAAAGTTATTCTAGTTGTAGATTCATAATTTTACTGAAACATTCACTTGTTTGGTTCAGAATTCAACTACTTTTAGTTGATAGTTCGAAGATTCGACATTATAGTTGTAAACTCGCTTTTTTAATAGAAAATTAGTTATCTGGGTTGAACATTCATCGTTCTGCCTTGAAAGCGAATTCTTCGATTAAACATTCATCATTTCAATTGAAAATTGATCTATTTTGCTAAAAATTGAAATGAGTTGTTGAAAATTAATTTTTTCTTGGTAAGCGCTTGATCGCCCTGTTTACAAATTGTTTTTTTTTCGGTGAGGATTCATTATTTAGTTGAAAATTCATTTCCTTGGCTGGAAAATGTACTATTTTGTTGAAAGTTAAACATTTTTCTGATTTTGGGTCGTCTATTCTGATTCGAAAATTAAACTACTCTTCTAAATATCCATTTTGATTGTTGAGAATTCATCTCATGTGATGATTTATATTCTTGGTTAAACATAAATTTTTTTGATTGGGATTTATCATTCCAGTTACAAATTCATTTCTTTGGTTAAAACTTTTACTATTTTGTTGCAAATATTGTACTATTTCGTTGAAAATTTTCTGTTTTCTCTGTTGAAGAATTATTATAGTTAAAGATTCATAATTTCACTACGGGGTTTTTTAATTCAATTATTTTTGGTTGAAAATGTCAATCTGTTTCAAATTCTGAATTACAACATTGATCGTTTCAATTGAAAATTAATCACTTCGACTAGAAATTGGAATAATTTGTCCTAAATTAGTATTTGCTTTGGTAGGCGATTCATCTTTTCTAAAAGTTCACTTTTTCGGTGAAAATTCATCTCTTTAGATGAGAATTCTATTGTCTTGTCGAAAATTTGTTGTTTTTTAATTTTTCCTAATCAGTTTCATCGGTTGCCTGGCCGATGCATCAAGCAAGTGTGTTACATTCGTAGCACATGGTTCATTTCTACTTGGAATAGGGATTAAGAAGTATTTGCAAAGAAAACATCCACCGCGGGCAAAGAGGCGCTGCTGTATCAAAACAAACATGGCTGCCTATGGGATTCGGCAGTACGACTGCCAAATTTTGGTACTTTATGAAAAACTCAAATTAGTGTTGATATATTTTTTGGAGTCACAATTGACAACACAGCACACATTGCCTTTGCGAGTATCGTTTCCCTTTCTATGGTTCCAGGAGAATTCCATTTTTGAAATTTTATATTTCCTTAAAAAACTTTTTATGTACTTGTAAGTGAATAATCTGATACACAATTAATTATTATCGTGTTCTTTGAGTACAACACGCATGTAAACAATGCTACGTGTATCCCTTAGGCAGCCATGTTGGTTAGTTCGCTAGATGGCCATCAGGTCTCGCATTGCAATAAATTCCCGATGAGGTAACAGTAAAGGACAACATTGAGTTGGTGATGGTTCACTTAGTATAAAATGACTAATTTATTCAAACATTTTGTATTTGTTGGAGCTAATACTCCGAAAGATGCTCAAGCTAGATTAGTTAGAACTACTACGTATTTTTTCAGTGTAAGAATAACCAGAGGATGTTCATTACTGGTCAAAAGTATCGTGTATTTGTTGGAGCTGAGGAACAATACATTGATGTTTCGTCTGTCCGTATTAGACAGTCATCATCAGAAAAGAGGAACAGAAGATTGGAAAACATTATTTGTAATGAAAAATAATTTCCAAACAGACAAAAGGATCCTATAAATATAAAAAAAATCAATATCTTGTAGGAATGTAGAGTAAGAAGCGTTATAAACATATACCTAAACATGTTCTTTGTGTGTAATGTCCAATGTTATCTTGGATGTTTTACAAATTAGAAATGACTTTGTCTGTTAGACAGCATAGTCTTCTTATTCTACATATCTACAATATGTGGATTTTTTACATTCATACAATCCATTAACCTCTTATAATATAAATTTTCATTACAATCCAGGTTTTTTTATTTCCTCACGGAGAAAAAAGTATCCCCTGAATTTACTGAACATTCTTTGTTAGAGAATTTATGTTTTTGTTACAGAAAAAAAAGTAACAATGACAGATTTTTTGAGTCAATATTACTTCCCAAT
>WSXT02146411.1:0-10371 GCA_011762715.2 Neuroterus valhalla
CCATCCTTCTGTCTCTTTTTTCTCCGATGCCGCGTTGTGTGCTGGCTTGTCTCCTCTATCTATAATATCTCTATGGTCGGCAGCCCTGCGGGCTGCCTCCAGTACTAACTGCTCGAAGCACTACACTGATCTGTATAATACAAAGGATAGTGGATGACATCAAAAACGCGTCTTTAGTTAAAGCTGTGAAGTGGAGGATGTTTTCGGCGCAGCTGTGTGCGACAGGGACAGTGCTCTATCCAGGGTGCACGTCAAGAACAAGGACAGACATAACAAACATACTCCCATGGTGAAATAGAGACACGGTGTGTGTTCTTGCGCACAACCAATGAAAAAAAAAACTTCAAATGCCTCTATGTTAGATAATCAATCAATCAGAAAGTGTTGCGGGAATTCAGGCCTACAGTGATATGAAATATAATTTCGCGCTAATTCATCTGATTTGTTTTTCCTAATATGGCGGTGTTTTGGAAGTACGCAGAACAGGATGAGAATCGGACCATGGAGGGAACACACCATGTCTCAATTACACCATGCATACTCCTATCTAAAGGAGCTGAAGGATCTATTCTCGACGCATTTTAACCACTGATCTCTATATACTAACTGGATGGTGTATAAGATAGGCTGGTTTGTTCCGAATCGATGCCATGTCAAGTCTGGGGACTTTTTCAACATGTTGGCACCAGCTGTGTGTGAGCGACAAGGCTCGACGTATACGGTCGAGCGACCGTGTCACTCAAACACAGCGCGCGTGTTTGGTCACTGTATTCAGTTTCCGATCTGAGCACACAAGCACACTGGGCGACACATACTGGTGAAGTGACAAACTCCCCTTACCCAACATGGCGACTAGGCCCTCAATTCGTAACACGTTGTCAGACGTTTTCCACACGAGATACACCATCCAGTTAGTATATAGAGATAAGTGATTTTAACCTATAAATACATGGCTATCTTCTATCCAGTGTAACATACAGATTAGCAGCCACTATCCAATGATCTGTATAATACACTGGATAGTAGATGACGTCTCAAACGCGTACCGTGTTAAAGTAGTTCATCGAGGGCACCTCAGATAGATTTCACCCTCGAAACTCTGAACCGGCGACGCTCGTGTTCAAAATTGTATCTTCATTTTTAACTATATGTCGTTGAAAAGTTCCATAAACAAAAGTAATAATAATAACAACTACTAAAACAGTTAAAAAAATTCGCGCTCCATGAAAGTATCACGATTCCAGTATCGCGGCGTCCAGTTGGAGGGGGTTACGTGACACAACCATAGAGATATTATAGATAAAGGAGACAAGCCAGCACACAACGCGGCATCGGACAAAAAAGAGACAGAGAGAGAGCCGTAGGTTACTGTTGTCTCTCTCTAACACATGCGCTATAGACAGAGATAGGTGAGACCCAATTCTCTTTGCTACAGTTTGCCTGCAGACACTTCCACTTACACAAGAGCCTTTGGCTTGTCCCCTCTATCTATAATATCTCTATGGACATAACTCTTCCTAGAGCACCGTGGTTTGCAGTGTACTTTCTCATTCGGAATGAGAATGTAAAAATAAAGACGCCATTTTGGAGTAGGCCAGGGTTCGGATCTAGCATTCAACATGTCATTTTTGTGAATTTTGGAATACTGCGCATAGAGATCTATGATACTGCGCCAGTTTTAAACGCAGGTAAACGTCAGTGAACGTGTATTGCGAGTGATTGAACGAACATCCCAAGATTGTCCAGATCACGAGATATTTGATACATTGTCTATAGAAGTCTGTTTTGCTCAATAGGAATATCAGTGTTTAGGAGTTCAAGAGGAATGCTTGTAGGCCTCAATCGCTTTATTAATAAAGTTCATTCGAAAAGGTATCCAATACTCTTATTTAATGTTCAAAGAAATTTAATATCAATTTACAGAATGTTATGGTAAATAAGGAGAGGTATTTTATACTGCGCAATGAATGCCTTTAACAACTGAGTACAAAAATTCCGAAATTGAAGTATATTGCATAAAAAAGTCAACGTTTTAAGCATTGTGGATATGTATCGAAATAGATGTTAATTTTAAATTGAAGGTTATGTTTCTTTCTAGCAATTTTTCAGAGGTTGAATTCATGTTACACGTGGGATTAAATCACTAGCAAGAAGATTGACCCCCTCCTTGTTTCTTGTCAAGGTCCATTAATCAGATTGGAAAATTATTCTTACGTGTCGCGTAACCATAACATCACCCAGGAAGAAAGAAATGATTGAATGAATGCATTTATGAATCGGTTTTATCAAGAAAACGGATTGGTCGATTGTCTTCTGAATTAAAAATAACGTATTTGAATCTGATCCCAATATTTAAATAGTTTAATTTGCTCACTCTGATTCAGAGGTCATAAATCAGGAATCTTTGATACAACCAAAAGTCTTTACATCCTTTTTCGACGTTCTTTAATTAGGTCAGAATTTATGAGATTATTCTCCAATACTTCTTAGCAAATTCCAAATGCATGACCCTTTAAATGAAAAATAATTCAGAAGAAATTAGAATCGGGAATGCGGATTGGTCTGTTCGGCGGAACCTTCCAAATTCAAACGGATTGAAAATTTGTCCGTTCAAAATTGAGGGGGAATTGACTCTGAATTAAAGGTACTGTTTTACTTATGTATTTACGATGTACCAAAACACTCATGAATCCGGAAATTTCTAGAAACCGTAATCAAATACTTCTGAATTCCTTTAAGATCTTCTTGCGTTAACTGAGGAATTTTTCTTGCCTCTGGCCATGGCCCTTTCCCAACATCTTTCTCTCTGTTCAGTTTGCAAACACTTTATAATCCATCCCTTCTGCTATCAATTAATAGAAAAGTGCAGTTTATCATTGAATTGTTTCAGAACCTTAAGATTTGGACCAAGGTTTCGCAGGGGATTCGCGTTTTGCAGTAGAAGTGAAACTTGGCTTCTCAGCACCGCGGCCCACTTAATCTAGTCATTTTAGTGGAGATCGAGGCAAACTTTGTCGTATGTAAGTCTGCAGATCCATCAATTATACGCAGTTCCTGGTGTGTATTTTAAATACTGCGATTTATAACAAGCAGAAAAGCCAAGAACTAAAGATTCTCTTGAATGGCCAGCTCGTTTAGAAAGGTCTCAAAATTTAACAAGAGAATTTTGCGAAGTTTGACTCCAATCAAGCAAGGCTTCATTGTGGCACGATTTATTTCTGATATCCAGCCTTTTATTCCTAAAAAAATGACAAAAGCTTTATCGTAACAAAAATACTCATGTGTCTTTTTTCCGTAGGGCGGCAGAAAAGTCCAACGTAATAAAATGTCCCATGAGAGCAGTGATGACGATATGGAGTATATAAAAAAGAGAAGTCTATCATTAAAGATCAAATACACGAAGCTAGATCGTTCAAAATATTTCGACCAACTAGAAACATGGCTTCAAGAAATATATGCGTGGCAGGGGGTCATCACGATGTTCCCGCATTATTTATTATCAAGTCAAGTCCTACATTCCTCAGGTATGTGATACTACCAAATTTATTTAGATTGAAATTTGAACAAAAGATTTAAATTTTCTATCCAAAAATATGAATTTTCAACCTATTATTTGAAAAAAAAATTTGTAACAGCCCATACCGAAGCCTGCCCAGCTCTCTCCTGTTCTTTCCCTTCTCCTCTATAATCAGAGTTTTCGCTCTTAGGTCTATTTGACAAAATCTGTGTTTCGAATATTCTTTTGTGTAAAAGTGGCAATTTCCAATATGAAAGAATCTCAGGTCGGCAAAGTTACATGATTTTACGAGGATGAGTATCTTATATTTGCCCTGGGATTTTATTTATTAAATTATTGTTTGTTCTGTAGAAAATTTGTATTTTTTGTGATTACACTTTGAAGTTTTTCTTGTAAATTCAAATTGTTTTAATCGAGCTATGTTATTTTGTACAGAATTGAACTAGTTCGTATTTGGGCATTTATACAAGATTTTTTAACATTCTTTTTCCACTCATAAAATTATGGCTGGTTCATATTTCATTTTCAAGAGCGTTTTTCTTCTTCATTGGCTCAATAGACAAGGAGACTCAAAAATACCCACTCGTGTCTATCGCTCTCCTAAATGCGCGTCTATTTTCCAATATTTGACAAAATGTGTGTTTCCAATATTCTTTTGTGTAGAGGTGCCAATTTTCAATATAGAACAATCTATTCGACAAAGCTACATGATTACTCAATCTTCAAGATAAACGGAAAAATTTTTAACGCAAAATAGGATAACTTCCTCAAAAGGGAATAATTTTCAACAATGTACGTAAACTGTAAAAAAAAGACGAATTTTCAATCAGTTAATTAAATCACAGAATACTGGTTTTCATTAGGATAACTCAATCCTCAACAGATGATTTTCTAACGAGGAATTTGATTTCGAATTATGAAAGACTCAAATTTACGCCAACGGCCATGCCACGCTAAAAAAACAGTTCTTGTCCGATCACTGAAGTTAAGCAGCGCTGGGCGCGATTATTACTTGGGTGGGTGACCGTCCAGGAATATCGCCTGCTGTTGGCATGTTGGTGGGAGACTGTGTCCTGTCGTGTAATCAACTCAACTAAATATTACTCCTTAAGAGTTACGCTTACCCCGTAAGCCGTACGGGGCCATAATCCCTTACGGCGTAAGGGATTAGGCTTGATGATACGAAAAAAAAGTTAATTTCCTACCAAAACATGTTATAGTTGATATTCCAACCAGAAATTACGAGTTTTAGGCTCGAAAGTTGATTTTTCAACCAAATAGTTTTCGCGCAAGAACATGCATCTTTTCTTAAATTTTATTGTCAACTATATAATTAAATTCTCTTAAAAGTTGTTGAATTTTCAAGCATAACGTTCAATCAAGAAGAACAAATTTTCAGAGACACATGAAGTTTCAACCGAAAGAAGACATTTTCATCTCAAAATATTAATTCCTCAACCGAAAAAACGAGTTTTCAACGAAAAAGGTTGACACCAAAAAAAATTAATTTTCAACCAGGCTTCAATTTTCTAATAACTTCCAGAATTACAAGCCCAAGAGAAGAATATTATGTACATAACGGATGTTCAATCAAAAGTATAAATTTCAATAAAGATGTTGATTTGTTACCAAATAGTTGAATCTTGAACCAAAATAAAATAAATTTCAACCAAACAGTTGCAGATTCAAACCAAAAAGATTGAATTCATACCAAAAGAGATACATTTTCACCAAACTATTCAAATGTCGAGCGCAAAATAAATGGTAAAAACAAAATTTCAGTTGAAAACTCAACTGCTCTATAGAAAGTTCGTCATCTGGGCTAGTACCGTTAACTATTTGGTTACGATCATTCATCTTCCTTGACTTAAAAATCCTTCTAGGTTAAAAATTAAATTTTTTCTTTAAATTTCGTCTTTTTGGTTGATATCTTATTATTTGGAAGAGTTCAATTATTTTTTTCCGAAAATTGAAAATTTGGTTGGGTGGCCATCCTTTTTTATGCGTTCGCTGGCTCAGGCGATAACACGTGAGGGCTTCCAAGCAGGGAGATGTGGTTCGAAATTTTTTATGTACCTCTAAACCGGGGCTTCGCTGGTTCGGAACACGTCTTAGACTGTACCCCTCCTAAAAAAAGTTGGTGATCTTCTTGCGAAGAGGCTCCATGTCCAGGAAACTAACGCTCGGTGGTCGGTGGCCAGTTTCGAGTAATATACACACATTAAATTGCACTACACCAGGACAGTGCGCCAAATGTGGGCTCCACCTTAACCTGCCCAGCGAAAAAGAAAGTATTGATACGAAATGAATTGGAAAATCTAAGCCATCCCGGTACTCCTGCTCTGCGACAATCACGCATGGGACCTGTGTGTCAATTTATGTATATTCGACGAGACGGTATTTCAATTTTGAATCTTTGTGCATATGAATTTAAAGTCAGCGAATTCGCTTCATTACGTTGGCATGCAAACGCAACAACGTTTGTCAATGCGCACCAATCCGTGAGAGGTGAATTGTCCCGTAGCCCAGGGGGAGGGGCGGGGGGGGGGGGCTCTAGACTGATACACACAATCAAGAAAGTCCAATTCGACCCAATCCGTATAAAAATTTTTTTTTCTGGGTGACTAGAGAGGCTGCCGGATAGTGGCATACTAGCTGAGGCTCACTTTGCTTTGCAAAGAGGTTTGCGTGTTTCATTTTACCATATCGTATTCCTCGCACCCGAGGGGTATATTTTCAGAATGTTGGGAACAATATGCACCTGGATCTGAAACTCGGTGGAGGTGCCTGGATTCGATGTACTATCTTGAGATTGATAAGCCTGATAAGCGCCAGTCCTTTTCCTCACCCCCGCCCTCCTGGAAAACTATAAAAACTCACTATCCTTTTTTGATTCTCGAATAGTTTTCTGGTTAAAAAGTGAATCATTTTCGGATAAAAAATTGCATTTTTTGGTTGAAAAGTCAAGTGTTATGGTAGAAAATTGAGCTATTTCTGTTGGAAAACTCCCTTTCGTCGGAAGCCGTATTTTCATTGCGAACATTATTCTATCTTGTTTCAAAATCTCATTTTTCGGTTGGGGAATTAATTCTTTCGTTAACCATTTTGTTAAGAAGCCATTTTTGGTTGAAAGTTCAACTGTTCCGTTAAAAATTATTCTTTTCAGGTTGAAATTAATTTTTTTCATCATCTTATCATTTGGTTGATGATACAATTTTTCCTTTGAAAATTTGACAGTTTTCTTAAGAAGCCATAACTTTTTGTTAAAATTTGTTATTTTTGGGGGGTTTGAATTCGTATTTTCGGGTTAGAAATTCAAGGTCGTTTTGAAATTTAAACACGTTCTTTTTCGTTGTCAAAAGTATTTCTGACGCTCGTTTTCTGTCTCAATAAACTAATTTTTGCCTGATCAAAAAATGTCACATTTTATCGACTTTTCACATTTTTGAAGATACTTTTTCGTTCAGGGAGATACGAAGCAATACTTGGAAAAAAGTAATTTTGTTTGATTGAACTATAAACTTTACAGGTATTTCCATATGTACCGCACGTGCGACGTCCAGTTCTGAAGCAAGAACATTTGCTCCAGTACGACAGAACAATGAATCATTACGGCAAAGAAGGCAGGAGACGCAAACTGAGCCTCAGCCACCCGAAATCCAAGGTAGAACATTATGTTATTACACAAACATACCGTCTAATATTCCTTCTTTCTTTTTTCATTAATACCGTCAAAAATATTCGACTCTATCGGAGAAAAAAGTCCTTAACAATTTTCCAGGAACGAATTTCCTAACGGTAAGAAAGAGGCATCGGAAAGATTTTGAAAGATGGACGAAAGGTTTAGTGATTCAAGACATTCCTGGAATGTACCTGAAATTTTCTCCTGAATCGTTCTTAATGCTTCTGATTTCTCCACGAATGTCTCTTTATTTTACACGTTCCGAATGTTTTTTAGTTCCTATCTTTTCTTTCTATACGGCCAGATTATCCAAATCTATTTTTTCTCAAAAACTGAGAAATAGGAATATTCCATGTGTTAGGAAATTCTTTTGTCTTTCGTACATTATTACTTCCATTACTTCTGTATTTCGGATATTCCATTTGCCCGAATCTCATTTGTACTTACTTAATGTTATTTTCTCATAAATTTTTTTTGCCTTGTAAAAACAATACAATATGAAATATAAATTACATAAGCACACCCCTGTGGAAACAATTCTGTAGAAAATCTTCGTCTTATTTCTGTACGATAAAAACGCAAGGGAGGTCGTGAGGATTTTTAGATTCTCCGAAGAAATCCGTGAGGATTAGTTTCCTGACTTAAGGATTCCCTCGAGGAATCTAAAAATCCTCGCAGATTTTCCCGAAAAGTCTGAGAATTCTCACGTATTTCCCTGTATTTTCCTGGTATAAAAATAACGTAATCATCTGCTTGCGGACTTTTCCAGTAGGGCCTAATTGTAAACATATTGCAGGTGTGGAATATCGAATACCACCGATTTGGAAGCGATTGATAGCTGAATCTATTGATTCCATAATGCTATTCCTCTTGAAATTGTCCATTACTTTTATCGCAGTTGATGTTTTCGACTTCATGTAAGTGAATTTGATTTTCCAACAGTGAAAGAACTGTTTAAATTAGGGTTCTAAAATTATTGATCAGAATCGATTCGTCGATTCCTGGAATCGCAGAATCGACTTAACGAATAAATTCTTCTATTCCATTTCCAGCAATTCTTCCATCACTCTTTCCCTATGGAAAAGCTTGCGGTTGTTTTGAATTAAACCTAAATGAATGGAAATTACATTAAATCATTTGTAGGGCTTACAAATTCCTCAATTTGCTCTTACTCTCATTATAAATGAAATGTTTTATTATTATTAAATGTCAAAAATTCAACATGTCTCAACAATATATCTATCAGTGTTTATGATTTTTTAGATGATAATTAGTACAAAAATTATGTTACAGAAATATAGAACCATATGATTTTGATTTACTACAAAGGAATTTGAGGATTGATTACAAAATGGCTGTAGAATTGACTTCTGGTCTTTTAATATTAGAACTGGTGCACCGAGTAATCGTTTGTATATTCGAGGTAAGTGATTAGGTTTATTGCTACAATGGAATTTTTTTAGAGGACTAGAAGAAGATTATAAGATTCTTGAATGCTCCAACTTTCCTACATTTAAGACTCTTTCAACACACATTATGAAACCCCTTAATTATCAGAATCAGACAAAGACATGTGATAAGGAATAGTGAAATGAATTGATTTTTAAAAATTGAAAATCAAATTTAATATAATGTCAATCTTTGAAAAATGTTATTAGTGTTATAAGTGCACGCGTAATTCTTTTATTTCTTCGCATTGAGTTCACATCTATGTTATTACTAGGTTTATTTTGGCCATGAATCTATTAAGAACCTAGATATTAATCCTATAAGAAGAATAACTTGACCAAAACCCTGACTCTCCAATTTCGTTGTATCGATGGCAAACCTCACAATAATTTTTACATATCCTTTATTAGGCATTTTGGCTGCAACGAGGAATGTATGGACACGTGGGAGGAGCCACACCTGGTAAATCAGTAATGGGTTTACGAGTTGTACAGTGTCGCAGTGTGGCCCAAGTTGAACGTCCAGATGCAGGAGAAGTAGTTCTTGTGTCTCCTGGGACAGATCTTGGACTACCACTAGCTCTAGGTCGTTCAGTAGTAAAAAACTTGATTTTAGCATTTCTTTTCCCTGTTTGTTTCACGCTTTTTTTCTTTAGATTTAATCGAACTGGGTATGATTTAGTTTGTCACTCGATTGTTGTTGAGGATCCTCACAGGAACCAAAACAACAATAATGTGCGTAGAGTTCCTCAGCAATAATAGATTTCTAATATGAGAAAGCGGAAAATGTCGAAAATTCAACATGGTTTTTTTTATTCGCAAATGTTCTCAATGTATGGATAAAAATGTATATAGACTTAAATTAATGAAGAATAATGTGTTTATTAGCGAGAAATGCTACATAGTTGCTTCGGAAAAGTCCATTAATTGTTCAATTTGTTGTATGATATACACGTTAAGTAAATAAAAGAAATTCGTACACAGGTTGGGATCAATTTTTCTACAATTCGATGCAAAAAAAAACTCGAATAATAAGGGTCAATTTGATTACACACATGGACCGCGTGGTATAAGCAAGTTTCATACAATAATGAATTGTTTCGCCGTTCAAATTTTCATTAGACTTGAGTCTACGTTTCATATTTTGTTTCTATTATTTTTATGATATCCTAAAAATAACTCACTTTGCTTGTGTCACTCGACGCGACAATGGTAATAAGAATAATTATTAAAAGCAAATAGATAATTAATGTATAACATTCCTACCCACTGATAAATCTATAAGTAAAAATATCATATTTGAATATTGTCAAAACCCCTATGAAATCCAATATCCAATTATTAATCTCCAAATCACGTAGCTGAAAAACATAGTATTATTAGGATCAGTTGTAAGGGACAGACTCAAAGAACCAACGCTGTATTTCAGAATGGATCACACCTGCACAACACTTTACAAATATGCAATGTCATTTCCGGATAAAGTCAGCGTCAGTTAACATTGCAATGGAACACTTGAAGCCTTGCCAGAAGAAACGTTGTATCAGCACAAATCTTGTGTCCATGGAGTTCTGAATAGAGTTTTTTTTTTAATATTGTTTTTCTTTGGCGAAAAAGCGCTATAATCGCTAGAGTAAGAAAGAAACGAGAATAGTATATTATGCACCTAGGGATAGACAAAAAACGCGTCTATCCATAGGTGCATACGATATTTTCTTCAACAA
>WSXT02146422.1:0-10371 GCA_011762715.2 Neuroterus valhalla
CAGGGTTGACTTCTTGCCCCCATGACGCATGGGAAAAGGGACAGGGGTGTCACCTTGCATTATTTCTGTGACTAGTCACAAGGGTGCCTTTCCGCCCCCACGACGCGTGGGAAAAGGGGCAGGGGTGTGACCTTACTATCTTTCTGTGACCAGTCACGAAGGTGCCTTTCTGCCTCACAACGCGTGGGAAAAGGGGCAGGGGTGTGACCTAAGTTATTTCTGGTTCCAGTCACAGGGGTGCCTTCCCGCCCCCCTGACGCGTGGGAAAAGGGACACGGGTGTGACCTTACTATATTTCTGTGACCAGTCACAGGGCTGTTGATGTGACGATTTCTCTCACGAGGAGTGCGTAGAAGCAACATTGCAGAGTATCTCTGCGAATTTTTCTGGCGGCGATGCGTAAAAAAAAATAGTTGTTGATCCGTTTGAAGAATTAACTACCATCAGAAAAGCATATTACCCTGGGGCCTGGCCAGTAAATATACTCAGCAGACTATTATAAAAAAACTTATAAGGAGTATACAATTCAAGACAATAAATAGAATATACTCAGAGTTTCTAATTAACATAAATTAAAATAAATTAAAATATACTTAAAAATCATAAGAGTAAAAAAAAACAATCGAAAAATACCCCAAAAAAAAAACGCTTTTTAAAATACTTCAACCTTCCCGTGGTGAAAGGCGTAAGTAGGTACCCAACCGAAACCAATGTAGAATGCTCATTGTTTTTTTCATAAAAATCAAAATATCACTAATTTTCTTGGAAACTATCACTCGTAGAAAAAACTGTGTCACATAAAAAGTATGTATTTTTGTACGATCTACAACTTTTATTGGAAGAATTTTGCGAGATTCTGCATATTGTTTGAGATAAGCTTAAAACCCATATTTTTAATGGTTATTCCGCAATTTCATCATGAAAATCGCCGGGTCACCAATTTCCATTATCATTTTCGTAATCAGCGCGTCATAATACATAAGTGTACGCAGTGTGAAGGGAATCGTCACGTTCAACTATTCGGAACTGTACCCATAAAGTCTAACAAATCAGAAGTATGCGTTGGATATTTGAGGTTGTGTGCATAAACAAGTTTAGTTCGAATAATTGCTGCATCGTTCACTTTTGTAGTAGGTTGTAAGTGACTGGTGCAGTTTCACAGTTTAGCGATACACAAAAATTGGAGAAAAAATCTTTTCCCAAAACGTTCCATTCTGTAACAGCAAGAGGGAGGTATGTGGCCTAAATTATTTCTACGAATAGTCACGGAGATGCCTTCTCGCCCTCCATGAGACTTGGAAAAAGAGGGAGGCATGTGGCCTACATTTTTTCGACGGATAGCAAAGTAATATCTTTGCGGATAGTCATGGCAAATGCAAATGTATAATGAAAAGCAAGTCTACCTGTCTACTCTTAAAAACCGGCATTAAACTTTTTTGCCGGTACCGGCATTAAATTTATCTGCCGGTACCGGCATTAAGTTTTTTGCCGGTACCGGCACTAAACTTTTTTGCCGGTACCGGCAGTCTATCCACTCCGTTCTTTTATGGCTCAAATTGGAATCTTTTCTTGCTGAAATATAATTGTATTGCATTTTTTTTTAAATTTCAAGGATTGGGTTGAAAGCGAAACTACTTTGTTATAAATTATTCTTCTTGTTCGGAGATTCATAATTTTAGTCCAAAATTAACATATTTTTTAAAAGGTTCAAGTATTAAGTTGAAGAATTATGTGTTTTATCAAAAATGTATCTTTCATGGTTTTTAATTTAATTATTTAATTCCGAAAAATTCCTCTTGAAAGGAAATTCTTCTGTTTCAGAGTTTGTCAAAGATTCAACTATTTTGTTGAAAATTGAACTTTTTTGGTTGGATTCAATTATTTCGCAGATACATATTTTAAATCAGTCGTTACATTTTCGTGAAGAATCAATTTTCTTTCTGAATGAAATTATACTGCTTGGTTCAAAGTGAAACTGAATTGTTAAATAAATTGTTTGATCAAAAATTCATTGGATTCGAATCTTCATGTTTTTTATTTTAAATACAATGGTTTCATTTGATATAACATTTCCATGAAATCAACAAAGGATGATTGGTTACAATTTTTCTATTGTGCACCACTAACGGTGGGATAGAAAGTAGATTTGCTAAAAAAATTCTTGAATCGTATGGAACCAAAATTTTGAAATTTGTTTATAAAAATAAATTTAAGTAGATCATAAACAAATTTTCTATCTTAGATGCCGCTGTAATAATTTTCATCAATTCCGAATATATTCAGATTGTTTGCGGGAAGACAAAAGATAAAATAGCAAAAATCACAATTTCGTTACTGCATTTGTTAGTACAGAAGTGCAATGAAAAAAAAATTAGAAAATCCTTTGTTATAATGTTCTGGATTTTTTCGTCAGATTTAGGTAGACGGTAGAAAAACATGAAAATAAATTTTTTTCTTTATTGACTCAAAACCCAATAAATTCTAGTAAGATTATAGAAAATGCAATACTCAAATTTTCATTTAGAAAACAGAAATTCTAGGCTCCAAAATTTTTTGAAACTTAAATCAGTGCCTATGTGAATCAGATAAAATGAACAAGAATTAGTTTAGTTGAATTCAATAGATATTCGATCATTTCTGGGTTCATGTTCTTTAAATAAATGATAGAATCTAAGTTTTATGAAACAATCAACAAGGGGGCGGGAAAAGTATAATAATAGCCTTGGGGCGCCATTTTACCGAACCGAGCCTGGTTTTATTACAATGATTAGTATATTGTAATACTAATTAAAAAATTTAACAACCTTGCCGTTTTCAAAATCCCGCCAGTTGACTCGACATCAACGCCTCTATAAGTTGCAATTCCACGTCACTCTAACTTAACCTCAAAAAACGCAAAGTTTCGTCGCGCTCGTCACTGAAATGGTCATTAAGTCCCAAAATAAAACAGTTTACGCTTGGAATCACACCCATTCATCCGTGTGCGATAAATCTTACATGATCGGCTTTGTTTGTAGTAGAAGCTTCCCTGAAAAATACATCTGGCCTGATTTCTCAAGCCCCCCTGAAGTTAAATCATGTCCCGACACTCCTCTCGACCCGATTCTCGGATTCTGTGATTGTGTCCCGGACTCCCGGTCGGTTTTGACCGAATTTAACCGGCATTGCGCGAGTGTTATGAGTGCAAGTGAACGGAGTGGACGCGCGGCGCGTGCCGACGGTTATCGCTCTTTTTATATTATCGAAAATGCTCCAAATTAATAATAATTATGCAGTGAAACTCTAGGAGTCATTTCGCGGTCGCGAAGAAAATGTCGCGATCCTGGGACGAGGAGTGAATTCCCTCCGGGTTCCAGAGAGACAAAAAAAGGGAATTCTCAGGACGGGCCTTGCTCACACCCGACCCGGCTGTCAGGACGCCATGTTTCCGAATCGAAAACCGATGGCGAGTTTTATATCGCTGGCACTTTGCTGGCTGATCCTCATCGCCACGGATTTTACCCAAGCTGGTGAGTTTCGAATCCTGGGTTTTTGGAACCCTGAGAATTTTTCTGATGACTGTTGTCCTTGAAAAAATGACAAGGCGGGTTGAAAAGTTGGCCTACGATTTGCCCTTATCGGCGACCCTTTTTCGGAATGTCCGTTTATCAGGTAATTGAAGGGAGGGGAGTTTTGATAAGGAGATTTTCCAGATTTGTTGATTCGTGATGTAATGTCATGAGTGTGTTATAACTGATGTGTTTACGCCCACGTGCTCTGAATTAACACGTGCTTTCGATTGGGCTTTCATCTGGGGCCAAAACAAAAAGCTTCGGGATTAATTTTTACTGGTAATGGAGTTTTATTCTGTTCTGTAAAACTTAAATTGTTCCGAAATATTCATCGGACCTTTCTTTTTTATATTGAAAATAATTTCTTAAATCGTTAAAAAAGTTTCCTTGTGTCATGTTCGTTGTTTTTTAAATTGGGATTCTATTGATTGTATGATTGTTGGATTATTGACGTTTTTTTGCATGATACGTTCTCGACAATGTAAAGAAATATTTTGGAACATTGTTGTAAGAACGCTTGAATGTATTCTTTTTGTTTCCACTTGGGAAAGACCAAAGAATTTTTTTGCAAACCGAGAATTTTATTGTGTAGTGTATTGTGTCTAGTGTCTAGTGTCTCAGGTCCTGGGTCACAATAAGAAAATCCAACCTTTTCTGACTCCAAAATTCATTATTTTGTATTAAAGAGTAATATTGTTTTTTTTTTCAGAACCATAAATTTTGGTTCAATAATTCTACTGTTCAGCCAAAAGCTAATGATTATGTTGACAATTTAACTATTTTGTTAAAAAGTCATCTTTATCGGTAAAAAATCCAACTTTCAATTTCCAACATTCTTCTTTTTGGATAGAAAATTCATCCTTTTGAATAGAAAATTCGTCTCAATTTATCTTCTATTGTCAACAGTTAGTTCTTTCCAATCGAAAATTCGTCTATTATATTTTCCGTTCAAAATACGTCTCTGTTGGTTGAAAATTGTACTATTTGGTGAAAAATGTTTTTTCCACTATGAAAATTGAACCTTTGTGTTAGAAAATCATCTTTTTTTGGATGAAAAGTCATCTTATATGTTTGAAAGTTAATTTTATATGTCCTAATGTCTAAAATCATTTTTTGGTTTGTTGAAGAATTCTACTGTCTGGTTAAAAAATTAATTGTTTTTTCAAAATTCAACTGTTTTATTAAACATTCTTGGTTTTTGATAGAAAATATTTCCTTTTCGATTGGAAATCCATCATTGGAAAGTCAATTATTTTTATTTATTTAAAAAGTCTCATATTTCATATTTTGGGTGATAATCTGTTATATTAGCAGGTTCAATTTCCTGTCGAGTTTTAGTTTCCTGTTTGTCTTTTTGGAAAGGAAATGCGTCCTTTTCGATTGTAAATTCACCCTTTAGTACAAAAATCTTATTTTCTTGTTGATAATTCAACTTTCTTGGTTGAAAATGTAACTGACTTCCTAGATTCGTATTTTTTTCTTAAATATTTAACTTATCGTAAGTATAACTCCATTCGCTCGAAGTTCAATCTTTTTTTTGAAAATTTGATCATTTGGTTTAAGGTTTTTTCTGTATGGAAAATCCCTGTTTTTGGGTTCGAATATTGAAAAATTATGTGAGAAGCACGCTAAAACAAGATCAAAATCGAATATTTTTCATTGGGAAAGAAACTTTGAATCTCAAATGTTATATGATAAAATTATTTCTAAAAATCTGTAAACTTTTGTTCTTATTTCAAATGAGAACAGCGAGAAACGAAAATCTATAAGTATTTTAGTTTCAAATTCAACAATCCATTCAAACATATTCTTCATTGTTTCTCCAAATAAAGACGATTTCCAAAAAGAGAAATAAATTTTTGGACAAAAATATCTTCAAATAAAACTATACAAAATTAGATTTTGGAATATTTGTTTATACTCTCTCCCTTTTACGGGTTTGAAAGTCTTTACATGACACACCTCCTCTCCTTTACATAACCTCTCCAGGGTGCGAGACGGGAATCGAACCCGCAACCAAACGAAGTGGCTCCAAAGCTCATGCCTTAGCCCCCACCACCAACTGACCACCCCTATACAAAATTGGATAGAATATAATAAAAATCCGAGTATATTAATGATTCAACTAATTACCAAGTACGTAAATTCGGTGAAAATTAGACGTAAACAAAATTGAACAATGTCGTTCACAAATCATAAATTCTCGTCTAATTCCTTATTGTAAGATATGAAGACAGAAATTATTTACAGAAGATTTTCTTTCGCCATCTTGAAACTTTGCGCGAGAAGAAATCTCGATCGATTTGAGAATCTGAATGAATTTAAATGTTCAAATTTTAAATCTCAAGAATATTATTTTTGATCAATTTAATGTTGTCTCTTTGCATATGAAAAAATATTGAAAACCCACTGAATGCATTTTTTAAAGCGAGTATTATAATTGTTCCCTTCCTCCCATTGTTTTTTGTTTACAAGAAAATTTTCAATTTAATTGAATGGAAATGAAAAGGCTTGAAAGGTCAAAAGTTTTGCGATTGAATGTTTTGACACTTATTTCGAACGTACATAAAGTGCTTTTAAATTCAAATGCTCTCAAATTAAATTGCTCTCAAATCAAATTGCTCTTTTGATACTAAATGTTTCCCATTTAATCCAACTGAAGTGCGTAATCACTATTTATATGTACAGTTGTTTTTGACCATTTCGAGTTTGCAATTTATAACTGTTTCCAAATTAAAAAAGTTTGGCATTTCCGATGTTCTGATAATGTAAACGCATTTGGGTCGAAATTAGTTTTTTGCAAATAGGGTTTTTAAAACTAATACAATTTCGCAGCCAAATAACATTTTGAAATTCTCTATTTGCATTAACTATAGAGCTCAATCCGTAGAAAATTTTTAATAATTTCAAAATCTAATGATGTCTTTTCAAATATTTTTTAATTCTCGAAGTAAAAAAATTGAGTTTCGAAAGAATGTGATTTCAAAATATGAAAAAAATAAAATAAAATACAATGGAAAATGATTTATTTTACAGATTCGGCAGCATCGGAGAAATCGGTATCACAAAATGAGCCTTCTCTTAGCATAGACATATCTCAAGATGCAGAAGGTATAGAAGCTGGGAGCACTCCTTCACTGATATGTCGACTCAGCGAGCCAGGAAAAATTTTGTGGCTTTCGCCAGGAAGAAATTTGACCGTTGTAAAAGAGTCAAAGAAAATTGGAAGATTAGATTTAAAACAAGCTCGCAGACAGGACACAGGAGAATATACGTGCAAAGCAAAAACTGACACGGGCAAATCACTCGAAAAAACGGTTCATATCCGTGTCATTGGTGAGATAGAAATCTATTCAATAAATAATTTTTAGTGGAAATATTCAAAACTGTTTGGCTTGATTCGAAATCAAAATGAAAGTCATAACAGTTGCGGAATTTTCAGTATAAAGCGAGTGCGAAATTTTCATTTATACGTCTGCAATTTTAATTAATGTCAGTACAATAAGAAATGCGTAAATAAAATATTGAAAATTGGGAATTTAATGCCGAAACATATTCGTATTTTCTACTGTGCGTATTTTAATTTGCAGCTAACGGCATGAAAACTAAGAACCGCTTTTAAGACTTTCTCAATTTTTTTTTTCATCTTCCACGTTTTCTTATTATTCAAGATTTTTCCTCCGCAATCAAAATGTTGAGACTAAAGTTCTGAAACTAAACAATTTAAAAATATAATTTTCAAAATTTGGTTCAATAATTGAATTTCAAATCTGTTCACATTGAAAGTTTTTGGGAGATCTTACTTTTGAATCTTCCAAAATTTTACAATTCTGAATCGAATTTATCAGCAGGTTGTTTCAAATTTGGAGCGTTCAAAATTTAATAATTTCACATTTGAACTTGTTGGAAGCTGGACAGTTTTCAATCGAAAGTGTTGAAAATTGATTAAATTTAGATTTCAAATTGTTAGGTTTATATTGACAGTCCCTAAAAATGATAAAGTTTTTTAAAAAGTTTGAGGTTTCTGTAATTGGACAATTTTAAATTGGGAGCCTTGAATATTGATTAAATATTTAGAATCCTCCAAAGTAGAAGCATTCAAATTGAACAGGTTTTATTTCTTAGGCTTACAAATTTATATGATCTTATTAATAATTTATTAAATAAATAAATAATTTATAAGTTTAACTATTTCATAACTAAGGCAATCAAAGTTTGGGACACTTAAAGTCAAGTTTTTCCAATTGTACACTTCTATTGTCTAACGGGAAAACCTACTGAGCAACATTTGCCGTAGAGGCCATTTAATTGTTCAGATGTGCTTGAAAATAGGCACTATGGCAAATGTCCCTTACTGGGGGTTTTCCGTTGGATAGCAGACTTTCAAAATCAGGACATTTATTTTTTTAATTGAACCCATTATGACTCTTCACGAGTTACGCTTACCCCGCAAGGGATTATGGTTTAATGGCACAAAAAAAACTAAAGGGTGTCCCGTAATCCACGCAATATTTGAATTGAATATCAAACACATTTTTTTCAATGAAAATTTTTTCTTTTTCAACATAATGTACATAGAATAGAGTTATGTTTATGTATGGAATAAATCATCGGTCAGATGACCTCAATGGCGCGGCTGGCACATACGCACTTTTTTTCGAAATTTTTCATAATCATTTTGCATGAATTTTTGGTAAATCGTGTACTTCGTCGTTTCGGTGATAGTATTGGCCCCATTGATCATGTGATTTAGCAACCCTGGATTTCTTCCTAGGGGTTTATTTGAAATCACAGGTCTACATCCGTGCTTTGGTGGAGGAGAATCAACGCTGCACCAACGAAATCCAGCGACATTTATGCAAAATGGTGATGTAAAATTTCGACGGAGGAGTGCGTATATGTAAGCAAAGCCGTAAAGGTCACCTGCCCGATGTATCATTCCATAATAACCCTATCCTATGTACTTGAGGTGAAGAAAAAGAACAAAATCTTGTTTAAAAGTTCTTTTTATACAATTAAAATCTTGCGTGAATTATAAGACACTATGTAATCAATAGGTAACTTAAACTGAAAAGCTTTGACATTGCATAATTTAAAATGAATTCTCATAAAGTTTTCAAATCCTGATGCTCGAGAAAATTCCTTAAAATGCGACAGGTGTTCAATAAAACCGCTTTTTGAGCCGCTGCCAGTACCTTAGGGGTCGTCAATAAACTACGTAGCTGAATTCTAGGCAACTTTCGATCTCCCCTCTTCTCCTTCCGCAGATAAGCGTAGTAATTTTCAATGACACCCCCCCCCCCCTTTACTACGTAGTTTTCTCTACTATTAAAAATTCCCCCTAAAAAAATACGTGAAATGACAGCTTTCTTTTTATGAATCAAAAAGAGATCTTATCTTTTGATTTGAAGATTGTAATGTTCCTTTAATCTGATTCTCAAAATATTTGAATATATCTATACGTCATGAGAGGAAGAATTTTTGTTTCCATTATAAGAAGAAAGTTTTGCAAATTTGTTACTTTGTGAAATTCTTTTTTAGCTGACTCAAGTTTGATAATCGAATCTATGATAGGGAATTTCAGAAAATAATTATAGTTTTTATTTTAGGACAGGGAGTTTCAGTGAAGAGATAAAATTTCACTTGGAATAGGGAGTTTTTTACATAATAATAATAATAATAATAATAATAATAATGTCACAGACATTCAAAAGGTGAGAAGGGAAGAGGAGAGGTAAGAAAAGAAAACATGGGGCACTGGGGGAGAGAAAAGTTGGAAGAATTCAGAGAAAAAATGAAGAACGAGAATTTAAAAAGTGTAGAGGAGGAAGGGGTAGACGAGAAATTAGGAAGAATGAAGGGAGTGATTGAAAAGGTAAAAGAGATGGTAAGACCAAAAGAGAAGGGGGACAGAGAAGGAAAAGGTTGGTGGGATGAGGAATGTAAAAAAGGTAAAGATAGAATAAAGAAGAGTGTAAGAGAGTGGAGAAGAGGAGAGATTAGCAAAAAAGAGTATAATAGGAGAAAACGAGTATATGAGGGAATGTTGGACGAGAAAAGGCAGAAGGAGAAGATAAGATATATGGAGGAGGTGGAGCAAGCAGTAAAAGAAGGAAAAGTATGGGAGGTTATAAATAGGAAAAGAGGAAGAAGGAAGGGAGTGAATGAGGATATAAAAATGAATGAATGGACGAAGTGTTTCAAAGCGCTGTTGGGAGGGGAAGAAAGGAAAGTTGAAGAAGAAGAAAATGAGGTAATAGAAAAAAGAGAGGAAGATACAAATGTCATAGGCAGGGAGGAAGTAAACAAGGCAATAGAAAGGCTAAAAAGAAATAAAGCGACAGGAGAGGATGGCATAGAGAATGAAGCTCTAAAGTATGGGGGGGGGAGTGTGAGAGAAGAGATGTGGAGAATCTGCGGCAAAGTTTGGAGAAGAGAAGGGTGGCCTGAAGGGTGGAGGACGGGACTAGTGGTTCCGTTAATTAAAAAAGGATAGGGTAAAAAAATAGAGAATTACAGAGGTATTACTCTGATGTCGGTGGGATATAAGATCTATGTGGAAGTGCTCAGAAACAGGTTAAAGAGTCAAGTGGAAGAGAAAGGAATTATTCCCCACAACCAGACGGGCTTTAGAAAAGGAATGGGGACAATCGATAACATTTACGTCCTTAACTATCTGGTGAACAGAAATTTGGGGCGGAAGAGAGGAAAACTTATAGCCTTGTTTGTAGACTTCAAGACAGCGTTCGACTCAGTGAACAGGAGAGTGTTGTGGCAAGCAATGAAAGAAAGAGGAATAGATGAGGGGCTGATTGGAAGG
>WSXT02146433.1:0-10371 GCA_011762715.2 Neuroterus valhalla
CGCTGATACTTGCGAGCGAAGCGAGCTGCGTGCGAAGCGCGCGATGAGAATGTGCCCGCGAAGCGGGCAGATTTTTTAAATTAAAATTTAAAAAATTTAATATTTATTATACATATTGTGATAAATATTTATTTTACTATTTAATGAATTCATTTTCGTCATTTGTCATTATCGTCTAACAATTTCTTCATCACTTAATTAATTGTTTAAATGTTCAGTAAACTGAGAAATAAGTAAATGAATATATGTAATCGACAAATTTTATGATATGATAATGTAAATTATTATTATGTTAATTTTTAATCGTGAAATGTAAATTAATAATCTGTGTTTGAAATCTAGCAAACGCCAAATAACAATTTTCAGAATACATTTTCATCACATTGTAATCAAACACCGCACGAAAAATGTCATAGACAACAACCTTCCCGATTTTCTGAATCGAGTTACTCAATTTATGCTTTCAGTAGTGAGAATATTGATACCGATACGATAGAGCAAAAATGACACCGAATTTGAAAATTTCCCGCTCGACTGTAACGCCACCTCTAGGATCAAAACATAGACGTAAAAAAATGGTGGATTTAGAGGGCCAAAGCTGTCAATCATAAAAAACTGCACATTCTGGGAGAAATGGAAAATCGAAAAGCCTTTTTCCACGCAAGGAAAGCGTAAAATCCTAATGCAATATTTCCTTTCCTAAAATCATTCTCGAAACAATCCCTTAATTCCCAAAGTTTCGCTACTTTGATGGAAAAATATAGTATCGCACACATCTAAGCGAGAGAAAAGGCGCATTTGGAAATTTCGGCGAAAAATCCAAAAATGTTTCAAGGTTTTCGATCAGACTCTTAGTTTGTTTTTAATGCTTCGCAGAAAAATTTTTAGCAACATTTTGTTGTTAGTTTGCAAGTTGGTAGAAGATATACTTTTGTTGCTATCGTATCTGTTAGAGCATCGTATCTTTTAATGAGTTTATAAATTATTGTAAAAAGTTCATAGCATGTTAGTGGAAATCAACATGCTTGAACAATAATGTTCAAAAATTATTTGAGTATTCTCCTAGAGGTATTTACGTGCATATATAGGATATGCATATAAGAAACTTGAGGGCCGTAAAAATATGCCGATTTCTTGGCACTGTTTGTCCTACTTTAATGTGCATTGAAATACATATACACAATAATAATCGCATCGTATGCCTAATTTTTCCATAAAATTTGCGTGAGAATTTTCTTATTCTTCCTCCATTCCGTCGTATCTCCACAGAGCTTCCCAAACGTTTTCTTCGTGCACTTTTTTTTATGACAAGCGTTTTTTGAATCGAAAAACAGGTCTGCGATATTGCATTATATGTATATATATTTTAAAATAATAATATTTTAAAATTTTACAACAATAATTTCCAAGGAAAAACTAGGAAACTCAAATGTTTGTTGCAGAAACAGATTTTCCTACGTATCTTATAAGTTAGGCAGAGGAGAAGGCCTCCCTGTTTGTTAGTTACCTCATAACTTCTAAAGTTATGAGCAAACGTACACGGAGATAAAAGAAGATGAAAAGGAGAAAAAAATGTCACATTTATAAGGAGCAGGGTAGACTGCTTCCTGTAACATTCTAAAGCTTTCCAAAATATTCTGGAATAGCAGTCTATTTAATTACAGAATTACAAAATATAGAGTATAGAATAGAACGTTCTGTAATATTTCAGGATATTATATTACAGTTTAGAATAATCCAGAAATGTGGAATAATCTACCCCTTCAATCTTTTTATTAAGAAATTGATAACAGTAGTGCGCCTAATATTTTAATAACATTTTTACTAGATATTGGCAGAAATATTCTGATTAACTTTAAAATTGGTACTTAATCGTTTTAGTAAGGAATTTTTTCACCGAAGTGATGCAGTAACAATTTTACTGTTAATTAGCCGTATTTATGACTCGACGTTCATCAATTGAATGCGTAAAGAATATGGCAAACCCGATGTTTCGAATAACTAAAAAAGTCTCATTGAATTAGGAGACAATCGAATCTCAATAATTCTTCAAATTTGAAGAAACAGATTCAACGATGAAAATTTAATACGCCTCCAAATATTTTCATACTAAAATCAGGAAACCATTCAAATTGAACAAATGTAGAATTCTTATTTTTATTAGCCCAGAAGTATTTATTTGTACGATGTGTAGGTTAAACTAGGAAATCGTCTTTAAAAGTATTTATGCTAATCTATAATAAATTTTGCAAGTGAAATACACATTATTCTGACTTTATTTGTATATTGTATACGATATAAGAAATCATAATAATGAGAAATAAATATTCTTTGGGTTTTGTGGAGTCTTGCCAAAGTATTAATGGATAATCATAACTATAACATCTTTCTCAAATCTCTCTTATACTGTAGCTATATAAACTTAGCCACGTAAGAGAGATTATGATTATGTGGGCGTCTGCATGAAAAGAGCCTTCACGAACTGTATGGAATAACGTGTGGACAATGGCATTCTAAAGATGTACGATATTGATGTTTTTTGAAAATCATTTTTTTTGTGAGCAATTTTAATTGATAGACTATTTGAAAAGTTTTGAAATTTTACTTATTGCAATTGTCTGCAATCTCTTCAAGTTTAAAAATTAGTTGCTGGGCATTTTTAGAGTGCGAACTTCGAAAAATAACTTTCGAGAAAAACGCATCTAAAGTTGTTGAGTGCCATAAGCGCACATGCTTAACTTTTTCCATAAAGTCTCAAGAGCCCTTCTCATGCCTACGTCTACATATAGTCGTGTAATTATTATAATAGTTACATAATAGGTTATAGTTTGAGAATAATTTCTATTATTATGCAGAATTGCTTTTTTCCTTTGTGGAAGATATTAGGGAAATGTTCCATATAAAATGTCTATCACTTTTATTTGATGAAAGGTTTGAATATAAAAAAGTGCACAAGGTAATTATAGAGAATTTTTCCTTTAGGTCACAATTACGTTTTTATATCATCAAAAGACTTGTTTTGTTCCTTGTTCTCAATTAACAATTACCCGGGAGTAATAAAAGACAAAAAGTTCTTCAGAGGAGAAATTTTCCTTCAAGAAGAATAGTAACAAACAATTTTACTACGGAGACAGTAGGAAACTTTCATCATTCGAGTTCTTCGAGAGAATCTTATGAAACCTTTCATAGTTCAGAAGCTCGCCTCGAACTTTTGAGCTTCACTTAATTAAAGAATATTCATTTTCATGTAATGTGCAGTAAAATTATTGCATATTAAAGAATATAGGGAAACTGGAGACACTCGTATCATCAGCTTGAATCTTTTTAATTAATAATTGTGTTAACTGTTGATCTAATGAATGTTGATAGTTGATACGGCTTATCAAATCATTATACACGATATGACAGACCATGATAAAACGGTAATGTTGAGTAGCGGAAACCAGTACAAAGTGGATAGGAAAACTTTTGAAGTCGTAATATTAATAAATGATAATAAAGTAGGGGAAGTATTACATGCCTAATCAAAGACAGATCATTCATTCTGAACATGGCAATTCCCTTGCACAAATCACATTAGCTATTTATCGTCCATTTTATACTTTTCTAACACGTTGCATTTTCATTCAGATAGTACTCTTCTGGTACTTGTACATTTTTTAACTTGAAAATTGATTTGGTGCTTTTCATTCATGGACTTTCAGAACCATAAACTGGCAGGTACACGGAGAGGAGTAAACAGTAACCGTTACTGCCAACCCCTTAACTGCTACGCGCGACTCCCGGGTATGAGATAAACAGTAACTGTTACTGCGCTCACATGAACCTTTGCTGCCTGCAGAATATCTGTTCGATGCGAGATAGTAAAACGCAACGCAGTCATAGTTACTGCCACGGCAGTAATGGTTACGTTCTCGACAGTAATAGTTCCTGTTAAGTCCATAACCATCACTGCACACGCAGTTTTTTGCTTTATCTACGTTGCGTATCTATTTAGTATTATTTTTCAAATTTATTTACCGATACTTACACGTGAACATTGTATGAGAATAATTGAAAACTCATCTCGCAGGAACAGTTTGCTCATTAAACGCTGAAGGTTTAAAATAAATTAGAATAAGCTGAATGTAAATATTAATTACTGGAAAAAATAAAGACCTGCTTAAGACCAGGTGGAAGAAGTGAAATTTATCTGGCAAATTTGGATATGACAATGAACGATACTCTTTATTACTTTTTTGGGAATTAGTTTCTTTAAAATATGTATCAGTATTGCCAATTTATGTATTGATCGTATTGATAAAATAATGTACGAACCTAAATAAAATGATGTACGAAACTAACCTCAAAAGTCTTCAAGTTGAAACTCGAAACCCGGAACGACGATCAGCTGATCCTCCCCTACAATTTATGTAGTTTCTCAAGAAATGTAATAAATTCCATGGGTAATGCGCAAGGTCAAAGTTAAAATAGAAAACCATTAGATTTTAGTTGAACTAAAATTTTGACAGCCATGATGCATCCAATTTCGTTGCACTACTCATCAAATTTCATTGCACTACTACTACTGCGCTCGCCGGAGCGATTCGGGTATTAGCAGTAAATATTACTGTCAGCGGAGCAACGGTTACTGCAAAACGTTTTCAGGTGGCGTGCAGTAACTGTTACGGTGTGTTCAGGATTACTCCTCTCCGTGTACTCACATTTTTGGTCTCAACACTCATGGTCCCAAAAGAAGGGGATGATTTTTGGTCTTATAGACAGAGCCATTAAATTATCTTCTCCACAATTCAGAAAAAATAACATTCAACTATTAAGACAATTTATGATCAACAATACTTACCCACTAGACTTATTCAACAAAATAATTAAAATCAGAATAGACAATATTTACAACTCAGGCAACAAAAAAGAATCTTCATCTTCATAAAACTCTACTGCTATCCCACATATTTCTGGTATCACTGATAAAATAGCAACGATTTTGAGACAAAAAAATATCAAAGTCATTTTCAGACCAACTAAATCTTCCTCCAACTTATTTCTATCCCCTAAGGATAAATTAGACTTTTTTCGAAAAAGGAATGTGGTTTATTGTTTTGATTGTTTATACTGCGATAGTTGCTCCATAGGACACACTGGTAGACCTCTACACCATAAAATGAAGGAACATCACATCAATAACAGAGATGATATCACTGCACTAAAAAAACATAGAATCGAAACAGGTCATGACTTCGATTTTAGACATTCAAAAATTCTAGCCCAGGAAAAAAAAAAGGAAAACAAACGTCGGACTATTGAATCTTTTTATATAAATAAGGAACCCAAATCCGTTAATTTAAGATATGAAATCTCAAAATTGCCGGATTTTTACAGTCGGCTAAGTAGAAATTAGTTTTTATCACAATTTTCTACATTAAACTGCATTAGACCTTTAATGCAATCAAAAGTACCGCGGCTTTCTCGACTACAACCTATAGTCTATGACCACACAACTGTACCTATCTGATCCATGATGGATGACTTTGTGAACGCATTTTGAGGCTTTTCAGTTGGAAGACGCTGTTTGTTTGTTTTATAACTTTCTTTCACAACAACACATCGCAATGTAAACTACATCATACAAGTAAACCTTTGAGAGCTCGCTTCGGAATTTAACAATGGTTTCCACACATTATTCTTTCTGGTATGTTTCAACCATTTTCTTTCAAACTATAGTATACAAGTTTTGTCCTCATAATCTGCAATTCGATCTCGTTCGTATCCTCTCAAACTTAGTATTTTTTTTCAAAATTTACAGCGATATTAATGCCACCAGGGTGACGCCTTGTCCGGGAAACGGGGGAATGACCGGGAATTTAATTTAAAACCGGAAACTACTTGACTTAGCCTAGAAAATTCAAAATTTTACCGTGAAAATACGAGAAATGAACGCTTTCTTTTTATAAATTAGGAAGAGATGTTATCATTTGATTTGAAGAATGTAACGTTCCTTTAGTCTGATTCTAACAATTTTCAATTATATCTCTATACTTTATATTGCTCTGTGAGATTTTTTTAGCGGACTCAAGTTTGATAATCAAGTTGATGATAGCCCAAACATATAGAAAGAATTATTTTCTCAATTTAAAAAAAAAAAATGTATTGATCACGTTTTATTTGCTTTCTTCTCATTTATATGACTTAGGACAGGGAATTTCAGAAAATAATTATAGTTTTTATTTTAGGACAGGAAGTTTCAGTGAAGACATATAATTTCATTCGGAACAGGGAATCTTTCACATGGAATGGGAACTTTTTAGAATAATTTGTATTCGAATTGAGAAGAGAGGGGATTGAGAAAATTTATCTTCCAAATCAAGATTTATCAAAATTTTAAAGTTCCCTCTTTATAATTTCAAATGGAGAAAGTACTTCAAGCAGTTTATGGAGTAGAAGTAGTATTTCGAATGAGAAATATTTATAAATTATAATAGAAAACTTATCTTCATTGTTCATTGCGAATTCCTCCTGTTTCAGTTAAAAAATCAACTACTTGGTTGAAAGTTGAATTCTTTTGTTGGAAATTACACTTTTTTGTCTAAAGTGCATTTTTTTTATTTTATAATCCACCTATGATTAAAAATGTGACTAATTTAAAAAAAATCAAATCACCTATTTTTAGTGAAGATTCAAGTATTCAGTTGAACATTAAGTTTTGAATTTAGAAATTAAACTATTTCTTTGCGAATCGTTTCCTTTGTTGAAAAATCGCCTCTTTTGTTCGCCTCTTTTGTAGAAAATTATTCTTTATGATCTTCTATAGTTCAAAATTCAACTATTTGGATGAAAATTTGTCTTTATAGATTGATTGATTAGTTCGTTGAAAATTCACATATTTTGTTGGAAAAATTGATTTTTTGGTTTAATATCATCTTTTTCTTCGAAATTTACCGTTTCTGGTTCTTTTTTTTTGTACGGTTAACGATCCAAGTTGAACAGTTGAATATTTTTCATATCAATCGAAAATTCATATGATTGAAAACTCTCATGTTTGGTTCAAAATTATTTTAAAGACAAAAATGTGACTATTTAATTTTTGGTTGGAAATGATTATCTCTTCAGTTTAAAATTCAACCATTTTGTTGAAAAATTGTATTTTTTGGTTGAAAATCAATTTTTGGTCAAAATTTCACCTATTTTAGTGGACGGCCCATCATTTCAGGTGAAAACTCGTCTTCCTGGTGAAAATCCAACTGCTACAGTTGAACATTTACAATTTTATTTGAAGATTCATCATTTAGCTTAAAAATCGATTTGTTTGGAAGTTGGTTTTTTTTATACGAGCAAATTTTTTTGATATCAGTAATTTTTTTAACCTAAATTTTAACTTATTCCAATAGAAAATTCCATAGTCGTAGTTAAAAATTCATTTGTATTGTTAAATTCAAAATTTAAGTAATAAAATTTTGGTTGACAATATTTATCTTTTTTACCAAAAATCGATTCATCTGTTTGGAAATTTAACTCTTCCAGTTGATGATTCTTCGTTCTAGTTGAAAACTCTCATATTTGGTATGAAATTGTGTTTTTACATTAAAAATGTTACTGTTCCATTTTTGGTTGAAAAAAATTATTTTTTCAGTTCAAAATTAATTAATTTTTTTAAAACATTGTATTCTTTAGTGGGAAATTCATATCTCCATTTGGCAATTGAATGGCTGCCGTCCAAAAGGGGGTAACCCTCATTTTTCTTTTTTTATAGGAAATCCGAAAAACTTTCGCATTTTCAAATCAACCGAATTTTAATGCCAAAATAAAAACCACTTACATTGGCCCTCCGACAAACGATGTCCAGAGATATCAGTTTATTATATGCACAATTATGCAATCTATAAGTTTTTTCGTAACTCGGTGGGGTAACCCCAGGGGTACCTAGCAACCAAAAGGGGATAACCCGTAGATCGCGCGTACTCTCACTTCTACTACAGGAATTGCTATGATTCTTACGTAACTTCATTGAAATATGATACAAACATTTAGGTTTTTTCCTAAATTTATTATTTTTTAATAAAATAATTCACTGAATTGGGTTTGAATTGCGCCTTGGCACACACGTGCTTGCCCTTTGGTGTCACGTACTCCTCTCCGCTCCGTCACTGCTCGTGCCGCTTCTTTCTCGATCTCATTTTCTCAGACAAGTTTTACCCTCGAAAGATGAGACTTACACCAAATTGTTCGTAAAATTACGCTGAACAAGAAACTTCTGTGCACGAAACACAAAATAGCAAAAAAGTATTCATAAAAAGCAATAATTTGAGAGGCACTTACTTTCCGTAATGATTGTTTACACACTGCTGTCAACATGGAACGTAAAACCGACAAAATCGTCTCATTTTCGGGTTCAAAGAACCATGAACCTCAACGTTATGCCCCTTGATAGTGACTCAATACTCTACATTCTCTTAGACCCTTGGAAAAAGAACGGGAAATTGAGAGTCCCCATAAGACGTAACTAGGGGTTACCCCGTTTTGGCCGCGAGTGAGGGCTTGGGTTACCACCTTGGTCAACTTGGACCATTTTTGTAAAAAAAAAATAAACCTTGTTTTCAAATTTCTTTAACGGCTCTACACGTGCATTGTTTTGAACAATTGAAAAATATGCTAAAAAGTTAATTTCGAAAAAAATGTGGGTTACCCCCTTTTGGACTCCAGCCATTCAATTAATATCCTCGTTTGAATATTCACCTCTATAGTTGAAAATTGAAGTGCTCTAGTTAAATATTTATCATTTTAGTAAAAAATTCATCTTCTTGGTTTGCAATTTAAACTGTTCCAGTTGAAGATTCATAATGTTATTTGAAAATCAATCACTTTGATTGAAAAATGAACTATTTTGTGGAAAATACATTTTTTTTTGTTATCGCAGATTGATTTTGTAAGTTTGTAAGTTTAACTGTTACAACTTTTGTAAAAAAATTATATTTTTTCGTGTGGGATTTGAGTATTTTTTTCAAAATTAATTTATTTTGCAATTCTTGATCTGTTTTGTTAAAGGATGTTTAGAATGAATGTCACGAATTGAAATAAAGGTTTGCATTTTGCGACAAATATAAATATGTGACTTCTAGTTGATCGGGAAAAATTGAAAATTTTGACCGTGAAGAACCGGGAAATGACCGGGAAGTTGAAATCGTCTACCGAATCGCCACCCTGGCCACGTACGCGGTATTAATGTACAATCGATAATATCCAATCTCACTTCATTTTTCAATGAAGAATGAGCCCATTGTTAGATAATGAAGTTCACTCCAAAGTAAATATGGACAAACTGTTGTTGTTCAGTTCTTACAATTGCCAATCAATGTTTCAAATGACGTTACAGGTATATAACTTATTTTAATATTATTATTATTATTTACATTTAATGCATGCTTCCTATGTTATTTATAAATTTATTATGTGTTTTGTTTGGGTACTGTTTTTCAACAACAAATAATTTCTAACTTCCGGTTCATTCAGAAAATCGCCACTTCCAGTGGTGGCGTATTAGTAGAGTGCTGAAAGCGGCGATTCAATTTAAAATTTGAATGAATTATTGAAAACAATAAAACCAAAATAAATCTAGAAATTGTATTATTCACAATTATTTTTATGAAACTAATTTCTAAAAATAATAAAATGCAACGAGTTGCTTTGGAAAATATTTCTACTTATGAAAGAAAATTCACTATAGATAAAGATTATCGATTCCCATTCTTTTCGTACGAAAGTATCACTCGGCACTTTAAAAGTTGATCTTTTGCCTTCGAATCTTGACGTATTTGTCCCACAATTCGGCACAGAACAACTAGGCACTTTGCAAGTCTTTTTATTATTGTGTGCATTTTGCTGACACTTCGTATTTAGACATCTTTGGTTCATTTGGGTTAGACCGTGGGTAAGGCAGTCGGGGTTTGTTTTGATTTTTAAATCCTAAAGCACTCGGAACATGCGCCACTACACACAGTGGTCCGTTTACGGAACTTTTTGGCTTACGTTAGGGAACATCCCCCACCACGAGAGCCCCCGGACCTGTCTATACGACCGTGTACAGTAGTAAGTTATACAAAATGTATGAGCTAAAAACGGAATCGTATTGAACTTAAAATCATGAAAGCTACTGCTGCCCACTATCATAAAATGAAAAATACTACTGATTTTATTTAGTTACCTCGATAAAAGTCATGAACTTGTTTATCTAATTGGAAGCTGTTTGGTTGGAAGCACTTACGTGTAATGTTTGCTAAAAAAAAATCTGCCGGCTTCGCGGACATTCTCATCGCACGCTTCGCGCGCAGCTCGCTTCGCTCGCAAGTATCAGCGCGCCTAGGGCGCGCGTCCGTAGGA
>WSXT02146444.1:0-10370 GCA_011762715.2 Neuroterus valhalla
AAAATGTGTGCCAAAGGGCAATCTAATCCGAACATTCTATCGAAAGTTATCGAGTACACAGACTACAGACTACAGACTACAGACTACAGACAGACAGACAGGCAGACGCCTTCGTAAAAACCATTTTTTCTGAATGAGAATGTAAAAATAATAATTTTCAACCAAAAATGGAACAGTAACATTTTTAGTTTAAATACCCAATTTTAAAACAACTAAAATGCTTTATACTCAAAAAGAGAATCTTTAACTGAAGGAGTTGAGTTTTCAGACAGATAGATTAACTTTTACTGAAACGATGAATCGTCAACAAAAATTGTATTACTCAAATTTTAATTTGAAAAAAATGGATTTTTAACTGAATTTATGAAATTTTCAATTGGAATATGTTCAATTTTCAGTTGAACAAAATTACTTATAACACAAAAAACTAACTTTTAACCAAATAAACAAACTTTTCAAACAAATTTTTACATTTTCACAAAAATTGATGAATCAAATGAAATTGTAAATGTTTACCTGAAGTAGTTGTATTTTAAACCAGAAACAGAACGACGAATTTTTAACTGAAATGAGTAACATTTAACTAGAATAGTTCAATATTGGGGGAAAAATTAATTTTTAACCAAAAAATCCAATTTTTCAACAGAATCGTTGCAATTTGAACCATAAGAATAGAAATTTTCAAACAAAAATGGAAAATTGACATTTTTGGCTTGTAAAATTAATTTTAAACCCAACATAAGAGTTTTTAACAAGATGAATGTTCGACTAAAATGAAAAATTTTTGACTGCATAACTTGAATTGTTAATCGTAAAGAAGAATTTTGGGAGAAGATTATGAACTTCCGAAGAAAACGATCATTTTCTACAAAAAATCGATTTTTCAACAAAATATGTGAAGTTTCAACGAAATAATGGAATGTTCAATTTAAAAAGACAAATTTTCACCGAAACGTCGAATTTTAAACAAGGAAAAATCAACTTTCCATGGAAAGAAGCAGTTAAATTTTCAGTTGATGTAATTGTTTTTGAACCAAAACTGATGAGATTCCAAGTATAATAATGAATCTTCGAATGAATAGATGATTTTCAATCAAATAGATGACTTTTTAACCATGAATATTAATTTTCTACAAAAAAGGCAAACTTTCCACGAAGTACATGAATTCTCAAAGAAATAGTTCCATTTTCAGAATCAAAAATCAATGTTTCACTAAATACTTGAATTTCCACCAAAAAAAGATGAATTGATTTTTAACAAAGTAGTTGCAACTTCAACCAGAGGTGAATTTCGAATCGAAATAATGCAACTGTACCAAGAAAATTTGATTTCCAACAAACAAGTTTAAATTTTGAACAAATAGTTGGTTTTTTAACTAAAACAGGATGAATTCGCAATGGACAATGTAAAGAAGCTTTCTGTCATATTTCAGAAATATTTCTTCTTCAGAATACTACTTCGACTCTAGAGATTGCTTGAAGTACTTTCTTTATTAAAAATTAGGGAGAGGGGACTTTGAGATTGTGACAAATTTTGAATAGAAGCAACGATTTTCAAAAATTCATTCTTTCTGATTGCGAATCATAATTAGTTTAAAAAGTCCCTGTTCCATTTTGTTTCATGGTTGGCAATTTAACAAAGATTTATTATTATCATTATTATTATTATTATTATTATTATTATCATGTAAACAATTCCCTGTTTCAAATCTAATTTTACCTGTTCACTGAGCTTCCCTGTCCTAAAAGAAAAACTATAATTATTTTCTGAAATTCCCTATTATTAATTCGATTATCAAATTCTAGTTAGCTGAGAAAATTTCACAGAGCACAAATTTGCAAAACTTTTTTCTTATAATGAAAAGAAAAATCCTTCCTCTCATGACGTATAGATGTATTCAAATATTTTGAGAATCAGAATAAAAGAGCGTTACATTCTTCAAATCAAATGATAAGATCTCTTTTTAATTCATAAAAAGAAAGCTGTCATTTTCCGTATTTTTTTGGTAGAATTTTTATAAGTCTAGGTTGAGTCTAATAAATTCCCGGTTTCTAATTAAACTTCCGGTCATTTCCCGGCCAATTAAATCCCCATTCAAGTCGACACCCTGAATTATTATAAAGTTTTCTTTCACTCGGAAAAACTACTTAGTAAGGGGGGGGGGGGGGGGGGGGTAATGACAATTTCTACGCTTATCTACGTAAGGAAGAGGGGGAGTCGAAAGTTGCCTAGAATTCGGCTTACTAGTTTATGGACCACCCCTTAGATATTTTTATTTTTCGCCAAAATTTTATGTCCGAAAGTTTAGAAAATTAAAGGAAATGGAAATCAATCAGAATATTTAATTTACGTGCAACTGAAACAGTATCATTCAAATTTCTGTCATCCATTTCAACGCATAAGATATTTATTTACAGTGAGTGGAATACTTATGTTTTATTCATTTATTATCAATATAGAAATATAAAATATGGGACACGCGGGCCATTATTAGCTTTCTTGGAAGTCAATTTTGGGCGACATAATAGGGACAGATAAAATAATTTTCTTCCATATACCACTTGTGTTACCAACTTAAAATTGAGTTAAAAAAATTCATTCCTGAATAGGCACGTTCTTGCCTCTTTTTTTGAACTGGCACCTTCTTGGCTATTTTCCTGAAGTGACACCTGCTTGCCTCCGTTCTGTATTGAAGCGGCACCTTCTTGCCTCAGCTACTGAGTAGGCATGATATTGCGCTCACCCGACGATATGAAAACTTCCGTCAAAAGTCGAACGCGAAGCGTGAGTGCCACGATGAGAATGTATACCTTAAAGTCAGCAGAGCTTTGAGAAATTTAATCTTCATCTATACCTAATTACATCATACATCAGGAATATGAAGTTGCATTGGTTAACTGGGATCTAAAAGATATTTATGTGTTCAATTGACTTCCAAATGTGCATGGTTATCGAAATGAATAATAGCAAAAGCATTCCGAATGCGAGAAAGAATCACCCGAGCGCGAAGCGCAAGGTTTGAAATGTACGAACGCGAAGCGCGAGATCCGGTGGACGCGCGCCCTAGGCGCGCTGAGACTTGATGAGAATGTGCCCGTGAAGCGGGCAGATTTTTTTTTAAAGTGATTGAAAATTTAGAACATCACATTACATTATCATGAATGAGAATGAAAAAAAAAGAATGTTATGACCACCCTACTGTTACCTTTTCCTCGTCTTGCACTGGCTATAAAACTTTATAGTCTACTCTGAGGTCCATTACAAACTGACAAAGTACATCATGATAATGTACTTATGAATACCTAACATGAGTAGAGTCAATACGATCATCATAAATATACATATACTTTGTATATGTGAACACTTACACAAAAATGCGTCAGATATTCGTCGGTATCTGAACTAACGGAGGTTCTAAATTAAGAAACTTCTAGCTTACGCTTAATTCTAACGGCATCACATTGGTAGTACGGATTCCATTCGAAGTGAGGTACAATATTTTTTTTGACAAAAGTACCAGAAAATTTCTAATATGTAGATATTTTTTTAATTTCTGGGATTTTTTTTAGGATCAACGTTCAAAGATCTAACACTCAAAACATTCAAATAAACTCTCCGTAGTCACGTTGATAAGAAAGAGTTTTGAAAATTGCAAAAATATTAACTTAAACTTTTTATGCCCCCCACGCTCACTAAACCAAGTGCAAACCCTTGCATGTAGATCTGGATTTTAAGACTCTCATTCAAAAAAAGGTAACAGTTCTTTCGAAAAACCAAACAAATCAATAAATTCTTTTTGGAAAATTCCTTCCGAGAATTAGAATGGAGAATAAAAAATTATTTTCTTAACAACCGAGTCGTTTGAAATTTTCAGGAATTTTCTTAACAAATATGCAATAACAATAAAAATTGCAAGGTAGAAGCGTTCTTCGTAGTCACGTTGATAAGAAAAAATTTGAGAAATTGCAAAAATGATAATTTAAACAATCTTTTTGTCTTTTCTACGCTCACTACATATCGTCGATTTAGCGCAATATCATGATTCGGTCGCTGAGGCCAGAAGGTGCCGCTCCAGGGAGATAGCCAAGAAGGCGCCAGTTTAAGAGAAGAGGCAAGAACGTGCCTATTCAGGATTCCATTTTTGTTACTCGGATTTGATAGAACTGGCATTATTGAAAAAGGATACTCTTGAAAATTATTTTTCCTCCCTATATAATGTTATTAATGAATTATCTTATCACCCTATTGAATATTTTTTTAATAATAAAAAAAATTTTAATTGAATAATTTTCTGCCGCATGATAGAGAGAGAGAAAATCAATTTTTATGATGTTTTTCATCCAATAATGCCAGTGCTACCAAAGTAAATTCGAGCAAACAAAGTGCAATGCTGGATGGGCACGTTCTTGGATTTTTTTCTCAAGCGGCACCCTTTTGCCTCATTTTCTAAAGTGGCATCTCCTGCCTTATTTTCTGACGTCTACGCTCATCACATGTCTGTTACTCAGATTTACTTTGGTAGAACTGGAATTTATGAAAAAGGATATTCTTAGAAATGATTCTCCCTTCCTATCTTATGTTAATAATGAATTATTTTATTATTCTTCTGAATAATTGTTTCTTCCTCAGCATGACAGGGGAAGAAAAATCCTTTTTCAATGATTTTCTTTCAATAATTCTAGTGCTACAAAAGCGAATTCGAGGAAGCGAAATGCATTTCTGAATCGGCACGTTCTTGTCTCTTTTTCTGAAGCGGCACGTTCTCGCCTCATTTTCTGAAGTGACATCTTCTAGCCTCAGATACTGATAAGGGATGATGTTGCGCTTACCTGGCGATATAGTGCAAACCTGACTATATAGATTTGGAGTTAAAGACTCTCATTAAAGAAAAACTGAAAGTAATTTTGGAAATCCAGAGACATCAATAAACTCTTCCTGAAGAATCCCTTCCGAGAATTGAAAATGGGAATGATAGAAATAATTTTCTAAACAATTACACCGTTCATAATTTCCAGGAATTTTCTCAACAACTATGGAATAATAATAAAAGTTAAAATGCAACGTAAGAACGTTCTTCGTAGTCACGTTGATGAGAAAAAATTTTGAAAATTTAAAAAATAATAATTTATACAATCTTTTCATCCCTTCTATGCTTACTGGAATATCGTCGGGTTGGCGCAATATCATTCCTATTCAAAAGCTGAGACAAGGAGGTGCCGCTCCATGAAGTGAGGCAAGAAGGTGCCGCTTACAAACAATAGACAAGAACATGCCAGTTCATGAAAAAAGACACAAACGTGCCTATGCAGAAATTAATTGTTTTACTTGTATTTATTTTCGTAGCACTGACAATATTGAAAAATTATACTCTGAAAAATGATTTTCATTTCCTATATTATGTTAATATTGAATCATCTTATTATCCTATTATAAATAATTTTTTCCGCGCCATGAAAGAGGGATGGAAAATTTTATTTATAGTGAATTTCTTCCAATAATGACAGTGATTCCGAAGCAAATTCGAGTGAACAAAAGTCATTTATGAGTAGCACGTTGTTTCCTCTTTTTCTGAACTGGCACCTTCTTGGCGCTATTTTTCTGGAGCGGCATCTTCTTGCCTCATTTTCTGAAATTGCATCTTCTTGCCTCAGCTAATAAATCGGCATGATATTGCGCTAACCCGACGATATAGTGTCAGCAAGGGCATATAGACTTAGATTTAAAGATTCTCATTAAAGAAAATTTCTAAAAAAGAAGACGATGAAAAAAATGTTTGAAAATTTAAAGAATGATAATTTATTCAATCTTTTCATCGCCTCTACGCGCACTCCATATCGCCGTATTAGCGCAATATCATGCCTATTCAATAGCTGAGGGAAGGAAGTGCCACTTATGAAAAATAGCCAAGAAAGTGCTAGTTTGTAAGAGAGGGCAAGAACGTGCCGATTCAGAAATTCATGTCTGTTACTCAGATTTACACTCGTAGCACTGATATTATTGAAACAAAACTTTTTTTCAATGATCTTCTTCTAATAATGCCAGTGCTTCCAAAGTGAATTCAAGGAGACAAAAAGCGTTTCTGAATATGCACGTTCTTACCTCTCCTTCAGAACTACTAGCACCTTCTTGGCTATTTTTTTGAAGTGGCACGTTCTTTCCTTATATTCTGGAATTTTACTTTCTGGACTCAGTTACTTAATATGCATGATATTCCGCTAACCCAACGATATGGTGCAAGCCCGCGTATATAGATTTGGAGTGAAGGACTCTCATCGAAGAAAAACTGAAAGTAATTTTGGAAATCCAAAGACATCAATAAATCCTTCTTGAAAAATCCTTCTCGAGGAGTGGAAATGGGAATCAAAAAATAATTTTTCTAACAATTACATCATTTTTAATTTCTAGGAATTTTCTCGTTGTTACGTTAATGAGATAAAATTTTGATAATTGAAAAAATAATTATTTATACAATTTTTACATTCCCCCTACGCTTACTAAATATCGTCGGGTTAGCGCAATATCATGCCTGTTCAATAGCTAAGGCAAAGAGGTGCCGGTTCGTGGAAAGAGGCAAGAACGTGCGGATTCAGAAATTCATTTTTGTTACTTGAGTTTACTTTTTTAGCACTGGCAGTGTTGAAAAAGGATATTCCTGAAAATTATTTTTCCTCCCTATATTATGCTATTGATAAATTATCTCATATTCCAATCGAATAATTGTTTTTCCGCAGCATGATGAAGGGAGAAAAAAAGCCTTTTAATGATTTTCTTCTGATAATGCTAGTGCTACTAAAATGAATCCGAGTAAATAAAATGCATTTCTGAATAGGCACGTTCTTGCCTCTTTTGCTGGACTGACACCTTCTTGGCTATTTTTCTGAACTGTCTCTCATTAAGAAAAATTTTGGAAAACCAAAGAAATCAATAAATTCTAATGGGGAAACCCCTTCCGAAAATTTAAAGTGGAAATAAAAAAATTAGATCCCAAACAATTACATTGTTTATAATTTTCAGGAATTTTCTTAACATGTATGAAATAATAATAAAAGATAAAACGCAACGTTCTTTGTAGTCACGTTGATCAGAAAAATTTTTGAAAATTGAATAAATAATAATTTGTAAATCTTCGTATCCCCTCTACGCTTGCTACATATCGCCGGGTTTGCGCAATATCATGCCTATTCAATAGCTGACGCAAGGTCAGAACGTGACAGTTCGTAAAGAGAGACAAGAACGTGCCTATTCAGAAAATCATTTTCGTTACTCGGAATTGAATTACTAGAACTGGCATTATTGAAAAAGTGTATTCTTGAAAATGATTTTTCCTTCCGATATTATGTTGTAGATAAATAATGTTATTACCTTTTTGGAAAGTTCCTTTTTCCACAGCATGATAGAGGGAGGGAAAATAATTTTTCTATTGATTTTCTCCCAATAATGCCAGTGCTATAAAACTGAATTCGAGGAAAGAAATGCATTTTTTCAATATAGTGTAAGCCGGCGCATATAGAGTGGGATATAAGAATTCCTATTGATGAAAAAGTGAAAATTATTTTGGAAAATCAAAGACATCTTCAAATCCTTCTTCAAAATCCCTTCCAAGAACTGGAAATGGGAATAGAAAATAATTTTTTTTTTAAATCAAATTATTCAGCTTTCTCAGGAATTCTCTAAACAACTTTATAATAACAATAGAAGATGTTTTAAATTAATATTTTTGCAGTTTTCAAATTTTTCTCTCAATAGCATGCCTATTAAGATCGTCGCCTCCAAACTTTTATTTTTATTCCGTAGTTGGCTGGAAATTCACGGGATATCTCTATCCTTTATCTGTGCATGCAATCGAAATTGTTTTCGGAATAACACATTTGTTTATAACAATAGCGAAATATTGAATAAAATTTTTTATCATGACTCAGTACGTTTTCCCATGGGTAATTATATTTATTCTCAAGAGAAATTTGAAGAAATTTTCCTTGAATTCGAAAAAAAATATACATTGGCGAATCCCATAAAAACTGACCCACACCACAGCCTGCTTGAAGTTTAAAAACATGCATTATTTCGTAAATTTTTAGGAGAAAAAAGAAGATAAATATGAATGTAATATCTTTTTCTATAACCAAATAAATATTCTGGGCTTTCAATTACCTCGGTGAAAAACGATTCTTAAACAAAAAAATCGAATCCTCAAACCCCAAAAAGGATCTCGGAATAATGGATTTTCAATGAAGCAATTGAACTCGAAAACATGATTTGTTTAATGAGAAAAATTATTTTCTGCCAGATAGTTTCTTAACCAAAAAAAAATTTCATTCTCCAAAAATTTGAATTTTTCGAATGAGAAAAATACAAAAATCAATTCAATATCTTCTTTTATAAGGAACAAAATGGATTCTTTGGGCTTCAAATACGATAATTTTTTATGTGTATATTCATCAATCTTCTAGCGCTTATACAGTTCATGAAATCTTGTACATTGAGAAATTAGAAATAATCCTATGATATAGTTATAATGTAACATTCAAAAGGAACATTTCAAAAAAACATTCGACCTGGGAATAATAAAATTTAATATGACTTGAGGCATCAAGAATTTTTAACCCAGCACTCGTCGTTTCTCACAAGCCTCAAGAATTTTTTGGTTAGTTCCATCAAAATAGTTAGAATTTCAACTAAATTATCGGTTTCTTATGGGAACGGAATTTTAAATCGAACAAGAGGACTTCGCTACAATAATTTGGTAATTTCAAATCAAGAAGAATAATTCTCCAACAAAGCTGTTGAGTTTTCGACCAAAAAGATTACTGAACAAAAAGTAAAATTTTCAAGCCAGAAGGACAAATTTTCCCAAACGAATACCATGTCCAACCTGGTAATATTTCTCTTTTAAAAGATTGATTTCTAAACAAAAAGGAGGATTTTTGACCGAAACAGTTAAACTTTGACCGAAGATGATGTCTTCAAGGGAATAGTCACATTCAAAACCCAAAAGAGGAACTTATGGTCAAAATATAATTTCTAACCTAGAAATATTGTTTTTTTATTAATATAGAGGACTCTTCAAAGGAAGTAAAAGTAAAAAGAGCAGGAAGAGGGGATTGGTCCATAGAAGGGAAAGAGCAATTTGAAGATAGGCTAAATGATGTAAAAATGGGTGGAGGAAATGTAAATGAAGAGATAGAAATAATGATAGGAGAAATAAAAAAAGTGTTAGAGGCAGCAGGCAAGAAGAAAGTAAGTGGGGGAGGGAATGAAAATGGATGGGATGAAGAATGTAGAGAGAAAAAGAAGGGTGTGAGGAAGGAACTAAGAAGATGGAGGAAGGGAAAAAGTAGTAGAGAAGAATATAGAAGAAAAAAGAAGGAACAGGTCTGGAAAGTAGTGAATAAAGAGAGAAAAAGAAGAAAAAGGGTAAACCAGGATATTGAGATGGTAGAATGGAAAAAGTATTTTATGGATCTTCTAGGAGGGGTAGACAATAGAGTTAGGAAGGGCGGAAGAGAGGGAAAGGATAAAGACGAAGAAGAGGACATAACAAGAGAAGAAATAATCAATTTTAATTTTGATGTAACGGTTTTGACCAGGAATATGTAAATAATATTATGATGTTAATTTTTTCTGTCTACTGGTCTCATCAATATTTAAATAATTGATTATTTAAATATTGTTTCTCTGAAAGTTGTGAAAAAATGACTCTCTAGCTCCGCTGGGATTCGAACATAAAAAATGTAATAATGTGAGATGTTACATTGTTTTATACCAATTTCATTACTTTTAGTTATCGTTTTGAGTTACAAAAGGTTCTTCCTATAGGATCCTATGAAACACCACTTTACTTACTAAGCGCAAACGTTGAGGTTCATTTCGAATTTCTAGAAATGAATTCATTCATGAGGAATTCAAGATAAATGACTATGGCGCTGATTGGTTAAATTTTCATATATCAAGAATTTTTTTTTGACCTTCTTTGTTCAACTATTCTTAGAAATTCCTTTTAAATAGTAAGATATTTATAAAACTAATCTTTATCTTCGTATAATTATATTATCTGTCTTATCAGATTCGAAGACGATAAAATGTTTTCAATACGAAATTCAACTGTTTAATTTTCAACTCCAGATTTTCCAAAAGGTCAATTTTCAAGTTGTTAATAATTGTAAAATTGAAAAATTTGATTTTCAATTTTCCTTCATTTTCAACAATTGAAAATTCAGAAGAAAGTCAAATTTCATATAAAAAACAAGTGCTGAATATGGAATATTTGTTTATACTCTCTCCCTGTTACGGGTTTTGAGAGTCTCGGCATAACCTTCTCTCTATTCTTTTGCACACCTCACCACTAACTCAGGGGTGAGGGGGACCTACA
>WSXT02146455.1:0-24372 GCA_011762715.2 Neuroterus valhalla
GCTTGACGGTGATCGTAAATCGATTGCAGATGATTGCGAATTGATTGCAGAGTGATTTCGGGCGATTGCAGATGATTACAACTGACTGCATGTGATTGCAAGTGATTGTGAGTGATTGCGAGTGATTGCAAGCGATTGCGAGTGATTGCAAGTGATTGCAAGTGATTGTGAGTGATCGCAAGTGATTGCACTGTGATTTTAAGTGATTGCAAGGTGATTGCAACAACGCGTGTACACTGATTGCAAGAGTTATGTACCCCTCGCACAAACTCCTAACCACATTGTGGAATTTTTAGGCAATAAATATTAATCTTTTACCAAAAAAATAAGAATAGGGTTGTTTCCAAAGTCAGATATCGCCTTTCAAGTGAATGGACATTATTCTTATTATTTATTTCGTCGAAAATTAATCTCGGGTCTTTTTGCCCGGTGTTTTATCACCAGCTACGGACTAAGTCAAGTGCCTGATAGAGTCAAGATGTTAAAAATCAAAAAATTTAAAAACAAAGATCGAAATTTGTTGCGCAGATATTTTCGCAGGCACAATATCAAGTTATTGGTGTGATATAAAGTTCGTCTCATAATGATGTTGTCATTACACAGCAGCACAGTTTGTTGAAGGCAACTTAGGTCACGTCTGGATGCTTTTTTAGCGCTACCAACTGTTACTCCACAATTATTTTTATTATTATTATTATTATTATTATTTAAGTTTGATTTGTTTCAAATATTAAAAAAGGTTTTTTTGCTTATATTTATCTTGAGACAATATCTTACAATATTTTAAATATCCAATAAATTATTAGGTACTAATAAAAAAGTGAAGAAACCATTATTTTTATGACTTTCTACGAATACGCTTGTTGACATTGTTGACACTTTGCCCACGTGTTATGAACTGTCTGTCTAAAAGTACAGCCAGCGCCGTTACTTGGCTACGGTCAACATTTCCGTCACTTTTAGTGCTTTTAATTTCGACTTTCACCTGCCTAGGTGTCAGAGAAAAACAAAATTTCAACGACAAATTTTCAAACTGGAAATATCGATATTCAACAAAAAGACTGATTTCAACAAAAATAAATTATTTTTCAATGAAATAATTCAATTTTCACAAAATCCTTTGAATTTTCAACCAAAAAAGTTTTGCTTAGTCAATCAGATATAGAATTTCTCCCGAATTATAAAATATTCTACCCGGAAAAATTAGATTTTCAACCAGGAAAGATATTTCAGTCAAAAAGAATATAAATTCTACTTGATTTGTTAGATTTCTGAGAAAAAAATACTCATTATCAACAAAATTGTTGAATCTTCAACCCTACAGTAAGATTTTTGCAAAATAATAAATTCTAACACAAAAAGGCAATTCCTCAACTGACAATGTTATAGTAGACTTTTAGGGGAAACTGGAAATATTTCAGCAAAGGAATCTACACTTTCAAGACTCGAACTGTGCCTACCTGAAATAGAAAATTGGGGCCTAAATAGACGTTTACAGATTTTCTAGTCACAGGGAATGAAAAACCCTAACAGTACCTTGAAGGGTCCTGACTAGAACTCATTAGTCCAGTTGTTCTATTAGGCCCCTGATCAGTGCCTCAATTCAAATAGTGATAAATAGTACAATTAATACATGAGCTGAGCATATTTGAACTAAATAATTGTTTTATTGTACAATTTTTTTTCTTTAGCAAATTTTATGGACAAATAAAATATTTCAGACATTTCTCTATGGAAAATGATGCAAAGCAACCCGCCATCACAATTTTAAATGACAAAAGTTTGTTGTTTACTTTATAATGTGCGGGACCAAGTTACGTGCAGAAACTCCTTATAAAAATTTTTGATTTTTCTGTATCCGAATTCACTGAAATTCATGTTGAATTCGAAATTCATAGAAGATATTGTTAAAAGATTGAGAGTGGCCAAATAATACAAGCAGAAGCAAATTCCGGATGATTCAAATTTTCCATAATAAAAAAAAATCATTTCAGTCCCTGCAGTGGAGAAAACAATGGGAAGTCGACAAATTGGAAGAATGGGATCCCCCACAAATTTTGAAAGATTACCTGCCCCACGGATTGTCTGGATTCGACAAAGATGGTGCACCAGGTAATGCACGAGAATGATAATTATCCATAAATATTACAGAAGTTTCTAGAATGTATCTGACTAATTAATTTTAAAATTCCCAGTGGCAATCATTCCATTTGCTGGAATGGACATGTACGGAATTTTACACGTCGTTTCGAGAAGGGACATGATCAAAGTAACAATAAAACATTTGGAAGAATACTTAAGAGTTTGTAAAGAGCAAGCAGCAAAAAATGGCCCAGTCGCTGGACAAGTCACTGTGATATTCGACATGGAAGGATTCAATCTACGGCAGTACATGTGGAGACCAGGTTCAAAATGTTTTTCAAATTATTTTATAATAATAATTGAGGCGCCGAATGCGAAGAGAGGATATAGAATCACTTTGCTAGAGTAGCTCTCTTCTTTCTTGATAAAAGAAGTGATACCTTATTCAGTTTTCGAATTATTAAGGAATTTCCCTGACTCGAGTTTTTTCATGATTCGTGCGCAAACGACTTTCAACGTTTCGGGAGTCGAGCGAATTCTGAGGAAACGAAAAGTTCGCGAAAAAGTTGTTCAGGAAGGTTCAAAGAAGTTTTCTGATAGGCTCCTGAATTTTATATCCGTCGCCGAAAATCCAGATTGCCGCCCATTGTCTTTTAGAAGAATTTTACTGTTATTATTTAAAAAACATTCAAATAAGTCGCGAAATGAAGTCAAAACAGACAAAACATTTTAATCAAAAGAAAAAAAAAACAGTTTCTTGATTAGAAACTTTCAGCCTCTACTGAAACTCGAAATTTCTAAGTTAGAAGTTCAAGTCGGTCAAATAGTAATTTTTAAACAGAATTACAATTCAAATTTGGCATATTCAACATTGGAAGTTGATCTATTTTTCAGCTGGAGAAGTCGTAATAGCTTTGATTCAAATGTACGAGGCAAATTATCCAGAAATTTTGAAAACTTGTTTCATCATAAATGGTAAAAGAATTTTCTTATACTTTAAATCAGGCGTGTCCAACGCAAGGCTCGCGCGCTTCTCCTCTCTACCCCTTCTCCGAGAATTCTCTTCTCGTTTCCCCTCTCCACATAGCGCTCACCGCATGAACGCATTCAAGGTGGTAAGAGAGGGGATTGACGAGTGACAGTTATTCACACCGTTGCTCGCGCGTTGGACACCTCTGCTTCAAATGGTACAAGTTGAAAACTGAATTTTAGAAGTATTCTTTCAAGTAGTTCATTTTATACAAACGAGATTTTTTCAGCTCCCAAAGTATTTGCACTTGCATTCTCAATTGCGAAGAAATTCATGAACGAGTACACAATATCAAAAATTCAAATCATCAAGGCTGATCCGAACAAATGGAAACCTGCAATTCTACAAATAGTACCTGCCGATCAACTGCCTGCTCACTTTGGTGGAACACTCAAAGATCCTGATGGAAATCCAAAACTCACAACAAAAGTAAAAGATCCTAATTGAAATTCAAGAAATTGAAATTATAATAAATATTACTTCCTCCCTTTCACACGGTTTCTAACATGTATCGTCTTGACCACTATTGTTCATCCTAGACGCTTGCAACTTTGTCTTGAGCTTCCATTTTCTCTCACCAACACAAACCTTAAAAATTTAAACTCTAGTTCCACAACACTGTTTAATCACTCTTTTCTCAGGAACTGTTTTTTGTCTTTTTCTCACGATGCACAGTGGTTCAAGGTCCCAAATTCGTGGGCAAAACTCAAAAAAATATTATTAATGACTTCTCGAGTGTTTATATCGCGTTTTTTGTGTCATAATATATTAAATATTCGAAATTCGAAGCAGTGGACCCAAAATGGCGGACAATTTTTAAAAATTTTCTATTGTATTTCACGAAAATAAGTACAAAAGGGTTTTCTGGGTCACCGATTTCAAGAATGATATCTCAAATTCAAAGTACAAAATTTTGGACTAAAAATGGCGTAAATTTCAAGCTCAGAAGACCCATTCTCAGAGTCTCTCGCGAGGGTTGGTAAAAAGTAAATGAATCAGCTGGTATACCGAGAAACTTCATCCCTTAAGTTGTGATTTCATTTTCAAGATTCAGTTCCTTCAAGGATCCCACATATTCGAAAATTTTGAGATGTTTTCATCCCACGACCTGCGTCTTGAATCCTACCAATAACAGAGTAAAAAATGTATTGCCTTATTCCCCAGTTTATAAACTTTTTACGTCAAAAGTCCAAAATTTTTATCCTAAAGTCGCTTTTCTTTTACAAATTTTCGTTATATTTATTACTGTTACATATATTTATTTTTCATATATTTATAGTTTTTTGTTATTATTCATTTATTCGTTATATTTTTTTATGAGAAAATTGAATACTTCAACTGATAAATACTCTAATTTCATAACATGGTAAAATTCAATTTGGACACCCTATGTATTGTGTCCAGCACATTTCAAACGTTCCCAAGGGTATATTCGAACAACGTTGAATACATTACATTTATTTTGAATGAGGATCTTTTCGGCATGGCATGTGGTGCGTAGAGAATCATGGATTGGTGGCCTATAACGCGGGTGAACACTCCCACGTGGTTATAGAAAAAGCGCATTTATTTCTACGGAGGCAGCTCGGGGCAGCTTTTGTTGAAAGAATCAAAAAGTTGATACTTTTTGGCGATCAAAACGGAAAATCCCAGCGCGCGCACTCGCAGGCAAAAAAAGAATTTACTACGTATATTTCTGAATTATATGAAAAAAAATGTTGTGGACGTGCATATTTCACTCCCAATATCATTAACATACTTTTCCGAAATGCAAATCTGGAAGGAAGCCACGATTTAACGTACCTTTAGAAATATCCTCTATGTCACCTTATCGGTTTCTGTCACGGACTCGCAGAATAACAACATTTTCCGTCGAACGTTCGAAACTCGAGAAACAAACTGACGAGCGCACATTCGGCGAAGAGTCAAGTTCAACCGCTCGCCACAAGGACAGTTTTGAATATAGTGACCTGCACTTTTACAAAATAATGCTCCAACGCTCCCTAAAGAAGTACAAATGAACATCTACCTCAGCCGGTAAACTTCGAGTTTCGAGGTTTTGGCCAGCTCTTCGGGATCTTGAACCACTGTGCGATGTGCAGCCAGCTCTCTTCCTCTCAACTCTTCTAGCTTCTTTATCCATTCTTTACTATGACCATTCCAATCTACATCAGACTGATTCTCCTCTTCATTGACCCAATACCTGCATGTTCATACACCTCTCTGGTTGTGAATCTCATCACTCTATTATATTTGCTCTTCTTTTCAATATTAAGGTGTTTCCGCTTCTCTTTCCATCATAACTATACAATACCTTAACTTCGTGATTTCTTCCCATCTGACCTCTCTTTGCCTTCTGCGCCATGTCTACTGACATGAGTGCGATACATCTATATTCATCTACCCTTTCCCCCCTCGCCTTTCTTTGTACAAAGAACGATCTGTCAACGACCATATCCTTGTCTTGCATTTCTTCGTCTACCCTCCGCTTAACCCAACCTAAGTGCAGATCTTTCACATCCCTTCACCCATTCTCCATTATATTTCAGTGCTTCATCCTCTGGACCATCCATACCTGTTGCCTGGTTTTTTTTTAACCTTGCGTTTGCCCCATACACCTACCATTCTTCTTCTCCTAACAGGTTCAAAGCGCTTTACCCTCCCGGTCCATTTCCCTCATTCCTTTATTCCATACATTCCTTTAACACTCCATACTTCCTCTTTTCCTTTCCTGCGTTAACGTGCAACATTCAAATCCAAGTACGAAGTTTTTGATAAGTGAGAAAAAACGGTAAATTTTGACAACACACTTCCAAATGTTTTGATTCAAATTATTATGGAAAGTAATAATAATAAAAGAAGAAATAAAAAGAAGACAACCAAAAATTCCCTTTCTCATTTCTCTTTACCAGAATTCTTCTATTTTTTTTTTTTTTTTTTGGAACACTATTAAAATATATAAAAAGAACTTTACATGTTTTTCATTGCATTTGGGTAAAAAAAGATATGTATACAGAAACACAAGGGAAAAATTATAGAAATTTAAAGCAAGCCTTTTTCTTCCACAGAAATGAATTAAATGCATTTTTGAAAATTTATTAAGTTATGAATTTTCCTAATCGATGTAAAATTTCAATTTATAATTTTCAACTGAATATAAATTTCAGATCTGCCAAGGAGGAAAGGTTCCAAAAAATCTCTACGTAAATAAAAATGAGAAAGATAATAGTGATTTCACAACTGCCACAGTGAAAAAAGGAGATAAATTGAAATTGGATCTTCCGGTGGAGGAAGGTGGATCAATTCTGAGGTAAGATTTGAAAATTTGTATTAAAAATCATTAATTCATCCATAAAATTCATCTTCTAATAATACAAATTCAAGGAAATGAAATTATAATTCTTAATAACTGTATTATCTGCTATTTTATTCTTTCGCATTTTAGTTGGGAATTCAGAAGTGAAGACCACGACATCAAGTTTGGAATAATAAAAAGAAGTAATGGAGGTGCTCAAATTGAACTTATACCCATCCACAGAGTTTCTGCACATCAAATGGACGAAATTGGTCTAATTACTTGTGAAGAACCTAGCACGTGTAAGCATGCTTTAATTTGAGTAAAAATTACCAATATTAGGACAAAATTATTTGCAGAAATGAAAAGATTTATTGAAAAGAATAACGATCTGAATGACGATTTCGAACTTTTGATAAGTTCCTAGCAATTTTTCCAAGTAAGGAAAAATTCCTCGCTCCCAAATTAATAAAAATATTCCAAAATATGGAACTCCTTCCTTGAAATCAGGAGAAATCGAAAACGGAAATTTGTGTCTTCAAACTCAATAAAAATGTTAGAAATGAATAAGTTTCTTTCCCTCATCAGTAAAGAAAGAATAGAGAACCAAAATTTCCTTCTTCCCGACTCAATAAAATCATCAAAAATTACAAATTATATTAAAAATAACTCGTTCTCGTCTTCTCAATTGAAGAAAATAATTAATAACAATATTTTGTCTCATTCAACTCAACAAAAATGTTCAAAAAATGTCTTCTAAATCTAAAAAAATTACTTATATCAAACTCGAGTACTCGGGCAAGTACCTAAGGGCACGGGTATTACCCATCGAAAATAAAAAATAAAAACCAAATGTTATCCCTTCCAACTCAATAGAAAAGTTTTATACCTTAAATGTCCTCTTTTCAACGAAATACATTCAAAACCGAAATATTGTTCCCTTCAATTGAATAAGAATGTTTGAAATTAAAAATGTGTCGCTTTCAATTCACAATGGAATTGCAAATCAAAGTTCTCTCTCAATGAAATCAATGGAAATTCAAAAAATAGAAAATGTTCTATTCTGGGCAAGAAAAGAATGAAAAATCGAAGTATCGTCCCTTCCAAGTCAATTCGAATGTAAAAAGAAAAAAACCTCTCGTCCCAATCAGAAAATTTTCGTCTCTTTCTAATCAGAATACACAATAAAAATCATAAAAGTCTCTCTTCGAAGTCCGAGAAAAAAAGGAAGTACCAATATCAAAAATTGAACATGTATTTTTCCAAATTAGAAAAATTAAAAACAGACATTCCTGTCTTTTAACTCCATAAAAATGTTAAAAATAAATAAGTTACCTCTTCTAATCATTGAAAGGGAAAAGAGACCAGAATTTCCTTCCTTATGACTTAATAAAATTATTGAAAATTAACATTTCTTCCTTCTGAATTAAAAATATATATATATATATATATTTTAAGAACAAAAATCCCTTTTTTCCAGCTCAATAAGAAATGTTAAAAATGAAAGGTCATCCCTTCTAACTCAATAAGAATATTAAACATTATTATTATCTGTTTTCTAAATTAAAAACATGAATAATACCCCAATTTCTTCTTGTTCAAGTCATTAGAAATGTACAAACTCTGGTAAAGAAGCCGTCTTCTAAACTGGAAATAAAATAAACAGTACCAAAATTTCTTCTCGTTCAACTCATTAAAAGTGTCGCGAATAAAAAAATTTCCTTTCCCTGATCAGAATGAAAAAATGAAAACCAAAATATCCTCCTTCCCGTCTTAATAAAAAGTTGAAAATATACAATCAATGAAAGTTTTGACGATAAAAAATGTTCTTTTCCAAATCAGAAAAGAAATAAGGAACAAAATTCCCTTCCTTTCCAAATCAGAAATAAAATTGAAACCAAAATTTCCTCCCTCTCCAATGAATAAAAATATTCAAAATTAAGAAGGTATCTCTTCCAAGGACGTAAAAAATCGGAAATTTAAATTTCCTCCCTCCAAACGAAATGAAATTGTAAAAAATCAGAAATGTCGGGACAGGAAATTGACATTTTTTTACTTTTAAATAAAAAGAAAATCAAGAATTGAGTCGAATCAAATTTATAATGCATTTAAACTATAAACCAGCCTTCTTATATAATTATGCAAGTTAATATCTTCTTATGTTTTACTTCACGAATTGTGAATAATTTAATTGTATTTTTATGGAATTATTGGAATTTATCGGATGTTACTCTGGAAGATTCTGAAAAGTCTGCAATGTTTATGACTTTTCTATATTGACCACGAATTTTCTAGAAATGTGAAATTTCCCAAACAATTCTAGGACTTTCTTGAATCTGCAAAGAGATTCGTTTTTTGGAATTTTCCATTCGAATATTCTTCTACTTTCGAAATCCCCCGTAATCGATGAAAAACCTGAGCCACTCAAATAAATTTCCTGTCTTACCAATTTCGTGGTCAAATGCACACCCTTCATACTAAATTTAAATATTACTAATAAAATAGCTTATTATTTGTTGAAATTATTTTCGCAACCCGAAAGATATTTATTTATAGTTGAATCAATAATTTAAACTTTTTAATACTAATGGACATTATTTTCTTGCAGATTCAGTCGTTTTTGACAACAGCTATAGCCTTTTAAGGAATAAGAAAATTCACTACTCAGTTCGAATTTCGCCTCCCACGAACGTATTAGAAGAAGTGAAAATGTCATAAATTATGGCTCGTGAAAAACCTGTAAATCTGTTTTCCCAAGAATTGTATTTTTGTACATTTATTGTTTTTAGCTTTGTTTTGTATAATGGTGAAATGTGGAAGAAAAACAATTGTAAAATACTAATAACTGTAAATAACTGTAATGGGTGAATCTATCAAATATTTAATATAATAAAGATTTTATTAATCTCTGTACTCAATTTTCTTTGGTAGGTTGAAGAAAATCTTGTTATCTCCATTGCTCATAGTTTTTACATTCCTGCACTTTTTAATTTTGTGAATTTTTTAGAAGTATTATAAATCTTTTAGTGTTTTATGTATATTACATATTTATCAATCAATTCTGAAATATACTTTGCAAAAAAAAATTTTCAGAACTTTAATGCCTCATTATTTATTGTTAAGAATTTAAAATATCCCGAATCAAATTCAGGAAAACATGAAAGCCAAAAGTTCTTCCCCTCCAACTCAATAGAGATGTTTGAATATAATATCCTCTTTCTCAAATCAGAATATTATTAAAAGCGAAATGTCTTCCTTTTAACTAAAAAGATATCTTCAATGTGAAATTTTTTGTTTCAAATTAGAAAAACAATGGATCCAAAGTTTCTTGTCTAATTTTTTTATTTTTGCAGTGTAAATTACATAATAAATGCAGAGCAAATTTACACATGTAAGAAAATTTTAAAATATTTATCAATAATTAAACTCAATCATCTTCATCATTGACCAACATTTCCACAAGTTCATATTTTAAACAATCATCGCCTTCCAAACGTTTCTGAGTTCCCCACCTTGCCAAAGTTGGCAAAACGTTCAATTTTGTCCTTGAATCTGTTCGGAAAGGACACTTCTGATCTTTCCAACTGAAAAAAGATTGAGACTCAATATTTTTAGTTACATTTGAATAGGATTCCTTTCAAAATATAAATTTAGGAAAAAAACTCTGGGGTCCTATTAATTTTCTCTTGCCTAAAAAGCGATGGGGTAACATTTGGTCCATGAAAAAAAGTTTTTGCAGGAATTCTGCCAGGATTGGCCCGGAATCTTTAAGACACATACTCTTAATTTCATACAGATTTCAAAATATTTTTGAAGATTTAACAGATTTTAAATATTTCATAACATTCAAATACCTTCACGAAAATTTCAGAATATTTCCATAGATTTTAACATGCTTAAAAGATTTCGCACAGATTTTTAAGAACCCAAAAGATCTCGAAGGCTTATAGAATTTTTTAACATTTAATAAAATTCATGAATATTTTAAAAATATTTTGCAGATGTTGAAATTTCGGAAGAATTGAAAAGATTCGAAAGATTTCACAGAGATTAGATGGACTTAAAAGATTTCAGAAATATTTCGAGAATTTCACAAAGCTTCCGAAGATTTTACAAAAATTTTGAAGATTTGAAGATGTTTCCGTAGATTGCGAAACATTCTTAAGATTTCACAAAAATTACGAAAGATTACGGAATACTTGGAAGGACTTAAAATATTTTGAAAAATTTCAAAAGAATTCAGAAACATTAAAAGAGATTCTGAACGTTTATGGTTGTATTTATTTATTCAAGATTTATTTATTCAAGAATGTATTCGAATTTCAGAACATTGGATAAATTTTATAGAAATATTGAAAATATTTTGGAGATGTTTTAAACTTGAAAACCGTTAAGAGCTTCGACAGACTTGATAGAGATTCAAAAATATTTTTAAACCTTTCGAAGATTTAAACACATTCTGAAGCTCCGACATAAAATTTCAAGAGATTAAAAAAGATTTGAAAGATTAAAAACATGTCACAAAGACTTAACGACAATTTCAGATTTTATAAAGATTTCAAAACATGTCCGAAGACTTTTATAATTTTAAGGGCATCGAAACATTAGAAAAATTTCCATTTATTTTAAAAGAGCTCAAATATATTTCAAAATATTTCAAAGATCTTGGATATTTCTTGCTTGAAAATGTCGACGCTTCAAGTTATAAGAGAATTTCTAACGGAAAGGTTCAATTACACTTTTCCAAATCCTAAATTGAAAAAAAAAACTTACAAGGGTCTGTCGCCAACTTCGACATAAACGAAATGCGAATTGTCCGGAGCAGCTTTGATTCCTTTCTCGATATGTGGCATTGCTGAAGAAAAATTAATTTTGATCAAAAGCCATCAATCGGAACCAGATAGATAAGAAAGATAATAAAATAATCAGAATCATTCTGATCATATTATCTCTAATTTTTGAGGTTATGTGATCCAATGATTCTAAGAGATTAAAAGAGTTTTCTACAATAGAGTTTATAAGAATTATGTTCACAATTACCTTCCACGCAATCAGAACACCAACTGTTTCCATCAGGCAATTTAGTTCCACTAAAAAGAACATGGATAACCCCATCCCCTTGTAATTTATCCATATATTTCAAGAATTCCTCGTAACCTTCAACGTGATGACGAATCACCATTTTCGGTGTTTTTGTCACTGAATTCGCGAACTTTCTGATCAATTCTATGCGTTGAAGCATAAACACGATATAACTCTAGTGATGAAATAATTTTCGAGCGAAATTCACTGGAAAATGAGTTTTTGAACGTATAATGACAAAACTGACAATCTCTTCTGACAAGAACGATAAGACCGGTTTCCAGTGTTGCCAGCTTGATGCCCGATTGTGAAATTCAATTTTAGCTTGATAATTTCATAAACTTTCGAAATTCTCTCCTCATCCTATTACCAAAAAAGTTTTATTTCAGAAAAAATAGCTTTATAGAATCAGTTCTCAAAAAGAGAGGTTAGAATTCAATTTTTCTCTACAGAACGTTTGAAGGAAAATTTCTCAAATACTTGTAAGCTACTTTTTCTGAAACATATTCAAACTCCTGATTTTGAAGGAAGTTTTAATATGTTTAGAAATGTTTATAAGTCAATAAACACTTACGGCTTGATGACAGCCAAAAGGTCGATAACCTTTCATTTCTTCAAGTCTTTTTTCAAGGAATATATTCTATTACTCGTTACTTCTGAGGCGCGCACTGCACTTTTTGAATACAAAAAAAATAAATCAATACACAAATTGAGACTTCAAAGTTCAAATTTGAAAATCAAATAGTTTCCCAAAAAAAGCAAAACATTGGCAATGTTGCTGTTTCGGAAATTAACTGCGCATGCGCTGAAACGTAAGGTATGTCGTTGACGTCAGGCTGCAAGATGGCCGCAATCCGAAGCCAATGAATTGTATTTCACCATTAATGTATTTGAATATCATTCTCTATTTCTGAGAAGCTATTTAATTCAATACAAAAATTTGTAACAAAATATAATTATCGATTCTGGATTGGTTAAGAAGCTTTTGAAGACAGATTATTTGATTTGTACAATTTTATTTTCGTTGAAGATAAATTTCCTGAATTGTGAGAGTTATAAATCAATTTTCTCACCTGTGCCAAGCCTGAAAAAGGATATTGTTGATGATCATCATGCAACATTTTCAATTCAAAATTGGAATCTGAAATCCTGACGTCACAACGTCACGTGACAAGCAATATGGCGGATACAACGAGGTCACATTCCATCTGATATAGTCAATGTGAAGGGAGTTTTATTTTGGTTATTGTTTCGAAAAAATAGGGTTCAGTATCCTCTAAAAAGTTTTTCTAAATTTCGACAAATACAAAATAATGAGTACCAAGCAATATTATTATAGCCTGTATTTTGTTAATATAACTCTTTCATATATGGACCAACGTAGTTCAGTCAATGAAGCCGGGAGCTCGAATTTTTATGGAAGACCCTGCGATTAGTCTTTTTTCACGTATTTTGAGACGCAGATTACGAATAATGTACTCGCAGGTCTCAATATTTACGAGAAAATCTGCCGCGAGCGAAAAGCTGACGATATTATTTATTATCTCCGCAATTACAAATAATTCGGAAAATAGTTGCGGCCAAAAGTTGTAGATCTTGCAATTATACGTGAAAATATATTTAATTTAATAATAACGAAATGGCGGCATTTTTTCTAAAGTGGAAAAATGTGCGCAGTAGCGACTGCGCATAATCAGCTGATCGACTTCGAGAAAATCGCCGAAAACTGTACGTGTGGAAAATCGACTGTAACTTAATCCTAATTAAGTCAAAATGAACATGCAAAGATATATTTCGACGTGTAATTTTAAGATCTACAACTTTTGTTCGGAACTTTTTTAGAAAATGAGTATGCAATTTGCAATCCGCGTCTCAAAATACACAAAAAAAGACTGTTCGCAGGGTTTAACATAAAAAGTCGAACTCTCGGCAAAAACTATTTTCCGATTTTAAACTCCATAAGTTTATGTTGACACGAAATTCTGAATTGGTATTTTCAAGAAGATATCTCACTTTCTTCAAGAAGAAGTGATTCGAGAAATGAGTAATGACTCTTCTTCTATAAATAATTTGAGATATAATATTCACGTTGCACTTGAAAAAATCATTACTAGTTGGTTTTTATTCCGTAATTTTGTACCTAAACCAATAAGCAAATGCATGAACCGATTTGTTGATATATCATTAAATTAAATTTTTTGAATCGATTTGCTTGGGCCCGATTTGTTCGGGTTGCTACGGTAACTAAGATGGACGAAACCAGAGAAGAGAAGCGAACAAAATGAAATCGGCACACCATGTATTCCTTAGGTCCTGCCGTAGATTATCGTGTACGACGTACACTGTCACATCGTTGTGTTGATACACGACGTAAACATTGGTAAATTTAATTTGAAATGCATTGCAATGTGCCTTTATCTTGATATAAGTGAAGAAATAGTAAAGTCTTAAGTTCTTTTGTTCGGAAAAATGGAAGTACAAATGGAAACCAAGAATGAGGAGGAAACTGTTGAAAATTCCTTGAAACAGGTAAAAAGATAGCCTTTTAACTTCGTATCTCATTTTTCTTAAGATTTTATTCCTTTTTCTAGAATAATTCGATTTATTGGATTGTAAGTTCATAACACATCATACAATAATTATGTGTCTTCAAATGTTAAAGTATAAAAATCAAAAAGTTGACAATATCATGTCCCTCCCATGCCACACGCTTGTGTATTGGTTTCATCTGGTTTGATTGAGGTACTATATAAATGGGAATATGAAAGCTACCATTTTGGTTGCCCGCGATTTTCAAAATGCCCAACACAACATCGAATTTTCAAAAAATAAATTCTGATATTAAACCTAATTTAATGATAATTTGTTACAAAATGAAAGTAAAATTTGATATTGTAATTCAAGATGCTGATATAATTACAAATTGTTCCAATGATGAATTATTTATATGAACATTAAATTTTCTAAGAGTATGTTAGAATATTTGAAACGGAAATATTTCAAAACTTTAGAAAATTATTTGAGAAATACATAAAATAGTAATCGAAGTACATTAATATGTGACCAATGTCGAAAAAATGTAATAATTTCCGGATATTTATATAGATCACGTGCTGTTATAAACGGGGTTCTAACCTCACTTTGAAAAGGATCTTATTTCGTTCATTATATACTAAAAATCCTCACAGCTAGTTGAGTGACATAGTACCAGGAGATTTGTACCCTAGATTTTCAAATTCTATTGTATAGTAATAAATATAAGTATTTGTTTTCCCCAATCTTGAATTAAAAATTGGCGGTTTTTCTATTTGTCCTTATCGTTCAAGTTTAAATCCATTCTCGCTTCCATTTTTACAGAGCGGAACACTGCAGCAAGTAATTTTCATTATATTCAGAACTTATTATTAACTTATTTTGATATAGCATGTTAATCACGCTATTTCCCGCGAACCGGTCAGGAACCAGAATGGCGGTTCCATATTCCTGTCTAATAGCATCCTAGTGTGATTAGGAGAAATATGTGAACTATGTGAAATATCAAATATATGATCTGAGGACCGAATTACAAGTCCTCTCCCCCCCCCCCATCTTTTATGGCAACCGTCTCATTTCCCTCATTTTCCGTTTGCTTAAGTGTTTGTGTTCAGATCCGTTCGTCTGACTAGGAGACGACAACTTAAGTCTTATTTTTTCTCACTGCTTGTTTTCTCTTATAGTACTGAATAAAATTACTAGACTACTAAGAAAAAAAATTGAATAATAAGTCAATTTCAAGATGGAAAAAGTTCAAACTCCAATTTTAGGTACTTGTTACGCGACAGTAACATTCAAGAGTTTACGCTCAGAACACACGTTCACAATCTTCATCAGGTCGTAAGGCAACGATAGCGATAGTACTGCCTACCCTCACTATTTGCCACCCGAGAACAGAAACATTATTCTTTACAACATTATATCTTTCATACGAAACGGTCAATAATTGTTATTTTCAAAAATGAAATTCACACGATATTTTCCCGTATATTTTCATAGTCCAGGCATTGCGTCGGGAAAATCAGTAAAATTACCGCAAAAGTCCTTTTTCCATTTTTTTTTTTTTTTTTTGAGAACGCTTCATTAAGGGGTCCTCTTTGACATATCAAAAAAGTGTCTTCGATTAGGAAGGGGAACCCGGTTTTTTTTTTTTTAAACATTTCCAAATTTTGTGTTTGCGTGTACGGGTAGTTCCCATTGCATGGTAGAACAAAATGTCCAACTAGTGAAAGAAAGAAAACTAAATTATGAGAAAATTTTGTTGGAAAAATGATCCGCTATCTTCAATAGGTTCCGAGTTATGATACATTGAAAATTTCCCAATTTTTTTGGATTTTCAGCGGAAAATCACTAGGTCTCAAAAACCACTCTATACCTTTTTTCTTAATTACTTTACAGATAAGTGTTCCACAGGTGAGTTGAAGAATACTCAATTTCCTGTGATTCCAAAAAAAAAAATAATAAAACAATGTTCTAACTATAATAGGTCATGAGTTATGACCCCTCGAAGATACTGTTTTTGCCTATTTTTAGGGGCAAAAAAACAAGGTTTAATTCTTTCTAAATCAATCGTTCCAGGTTAAGTTCACGTCAATGTTGCTAGAAGATGAAATAGAGTTAACAAGTACTTGCGTACATCTAAAAAAAGAAAAGTCTTCTAGCCCTATTAGTTTAGGAATTGCAAGGTTTCAAAAATTCCCCTTTTTTGGGCATTTTTGACCAAAACCAGGTTTTGAAGAATATCTCGTTTCCTGCGAGTCTCACAACAAAAATCGTTGGAAATAAATAGAAGTGGAGTCGATTTGGCGTAAGTTGAAAAAAAAGTGTCCTAGCCCTAAAAGGTCACGAAATATGACCTTGGAAAATGGACTTTTTCTGCGTAGAGGCACCTGAGTTTACCGTAAAGTAGAAGTACGGTCATATTTCGAAGTTTGTGTCCCTAGTAAGTGTGTAAAATTACACGCAGATGCCTAATACTTCTTTTGCCGTTAATAAACAGATAATTGTTTATAAGAAAATCTTGCTTTCACCTCTTTTGATTACTTTTTGGCCATTTTTTCGTACTTTTGTGGCAAAAAAGTAATTGTAATTGATGCAAAATGTGTAATTGAGTCTTCTTTAATTCACCTGTGGAACACTTATCTGTAAAGTAATTAAGAAAAAAGGTATAGAGTGGTTTTTGAGACCTAGTGATTTTCCGCTGAAAATCCAAAAAAATTGGGAAATTTTCAATGTATCATAACTCGGAACCTATTGAAGATAGCGGATCATTTTTCCAACAAAATTTTCTCATAATTTAGTTTTCTTTCTTTCACTAGTTGGACATTTTGTTCTACGATACAATGGGAATTACCCGTACACGCAAACACAAAATTTGGAAATGTTTCCAAAAAGAAACCGGGTTCCCCTTCCTAATCGAAGACACTTTTTTGATATGTCAAAGAGGACCCTTTAATGAAGCGTTCTCAAAAAAAAAAAAATTCGGAAAAAGGAATTTTCCGAGAGCAAAAGTACCAGATGCCTGGACTATTAGTTTTTATGCTCAATGGTGAGCTTCGTTCCTATACTACACTTTGTAATGTGGTGATTGCCCATGTTAGCTATGGGAGACCCATGCAATAAGTACTGAACGTAATTTATCGTATTTGACTTTTGAAAAAGTTGAATCAGCTGGATAGGGTATGAATCGTTAGACAAAAATATTTTCTACATATTCTGAAAATTCTAAACAATCCTAGGTGGGGTCCCATTTTGTCACAACTACCTCAAATTATATTTTTATTGAGAAATAGGGAAAATTGCATAATCGAAAAATTCATTTGAAATTTCTACGCATGATCAAAAATTATTTGATTGAAGGCAATTTTTACCTGAATTTTGTCTTAAATTTACTCTTAGAATCATCCGACTGAATGGTCCCTCTTTGTCCTGGAGGTACACATAATTATTCAATCATCAATAACTTAAGTTCTATTTTATCTTCCTATACTTTATTTCTTCTATGATATTGCATTTTTTCATTGAAATGCTGAAAAAAAATTCAATAATAAATCAATTCAATGATGTAAAATTATTTAAACGTTAATTTAAATAATTTTTATATAGAGAAATGGAGGAAATTACATCATCAAAAAATTTATGGAAAATTTTTGTAACCAATCTAATTTTATTGAATCATAATGTATTGTATAGTACAATGAATGTATTATACACATAGTAACACGATACAATATAAAGAAATGAAAATTCGCAATGAATGGTTTTTAAATCTTAAACGGTACTGCACTTCTGAACAGAACTGAGCATACGAAGGGAAAAGTTCTCTTGAATAATTTCTTTATAAAATCAAATTTTGGGAGTTTCAGTTTCCATTGTAGGCAATGAGTCACGTGACTCAAATTACTCACTCTTTTTTCAACAACTCATGTCTGCACCGAAAAAGATTTCGAGTTAAAATATTGGAAAAGTCTCAGAATACAATAAACTGCGTTTATATGCAACATTTAGTTCAAAAATTGGAAATTCTATTTTTTGCAATTTCGAAAAAAAAAATTCAAATTTGAACTGAATGTCGTATACAAACGTAGTTTATTGTTTTCTAATGCTTTTTCCGAAATTTCAACTTAGAATTTTTTCCAGTGCGAATTTAAGTTGTTGCAAGAAAATCAATAATCTGTGTCACGTAACTTATGAATCACATGGCCTTGAATCCAAAAGTTTTCTCATCTCATTTTTCAATCAACGCGCGTGCTGGAACCTAAACATACATTGTTCTGCTCTAGATTGGAGCGTGGCGAGCGCCTCTTTCCAAGCCCCTCGGACTGTCACGAAGCGACATTCTAGGAACGGCGGTGTTCGAAATGACTATTTATAGACTCCCAGTATACATATATTAGGTTGGTCCAAAAAACACTTTTCGAGCTACAGGGCAAGTCGCCCCCTCGAAAGTTCCTATTTCTGAAGAAAGAAAATCTGTTATTTGTTTCTTCTTCCAAATTCTAATATTAACAGGTGCCACCGGGAACTTCAAAGTCCCGTTTCATAAGCGTGGGGAAATTTTTTCTTCTCGAAAAATTAAACTAGTGGAATGTGCTCGATGACAGGTGGTGATTAAGTTTCACGGAATGTATGTTGAGGGTAGAAGAAGTAGTTTTTAATGTGTTAAGGAGGTGGAGTTAGGAAAAGTAGGGTTAGGTTGACGAGGAGGAAGGTAAATCGTTACGTGAGGGATCGAGTTGTTAAGGGGATCAAGGAACTTCATAGAAGTGTTATGGAGGAAAAGTGGTGTATGTAAGGGCTTGCTAGGGTGGAGTAATAAAGGAAATGAGGTAAATGTAAAAAAATAGAGAGATGTTGCAGTAAAACGGGAACGGAGTTCAGAGACATCTGCGTATGCAATGGGTATTTACTGCAGTGGTAGTAGAAGTAGAACTAGTAGTCTTCATTACCGGTACAATAGTAGACAGAGGCTGAGGGTGACACTTGAAGCTCGGTGTCTAGCGGTGCGCTAAGGAAGGGGAAAAGCCGGGATTGGTTAGGCGGGGGAAACGAGAAGGCAAGAGATACCTCATGCAAGAAAAGCGATAGAACCCTTAGGTCACCCACAAAAATGAAACAGCAGCTGGACAAGGAGACAATAGGATTGTTTATATCGGAAATTAGAAGACTCAGAGAAGAAGTGAGGGATATGAGAAAGGACGTGAGAGTTAGGCAAGAGAAATGGAAAAAAGAGATAAAGGATCTGAGGAAGAAAGTAGAAGGATTAGAGACATTGGCCGTGTTGGTAGGGATGGAAACAGATAAGATAAAACTGATGGAAAAGGATATTAGGGTATGGATGGAAAGGACAGACAAAAGATTTGTGGAGGTAGAGGGTAGGTTAGATATGAGAGAAGATTGCAGGGTAGAAGGAGAGCAGAAATGTATCTGGGACATGGTACAGAACATGATTAAAGAGAAAATGGAAGGGCGTGGAAACGAGAAGGAGAAGGTAGTGATGAGAGAAAGAATGAGGGCAGTGGGACGTTTCAGGGCAAGGTAAGCAAAGTGAGACAAGAGGGAAATAAGGGGATGAAGTAGCGGTGGTAGATCCTAAGTTTCCTCAAATGTTAATTAATTGGGTATTTCTTCGTTATTTGAATATATTTAAAACTACACACGCCCCATAAATACATAAAGGGTCAAGGAGTTATTTTGTAAATCTCATCAAAATGTTTCGAAATCCTTCGAAGTCTTTCAGAAGTTATGGCAATTTCTTGAAATCCTTTAAAACTCTTCATAATACGAAAATCTTTCGAAACTCCATCCAACTCTCAAATTTCTGCATAATCTTCGCAAATAACCCAAAATCTTATGTGATTCCTTCAGGTTCTCCAAATGATAGAAATCCAACCAATATCCCCTGACATCCCTCAGAATTTAGGAAAATACTTTGATATCTCTCAAAGATGTTCATGATCCCATCAAATCTCGTGACTTCTTCTGCAAATCTCATAAAAGACTCTTATAGTCCCATGAAAATCCGTTAAAAACCCTTATAATATTTGGAAAACCTACTACTTTGTAAAAACTAGTTGAAATCCCTCCAGATCTTCGTAATCCAATGAAAATTTCTTTCAAACCTTTGCAATTCTTGCAAAATATTTTGTAATTCTTAAAATCTTATAAATTCCCTTTGAAGTTCTCCGAACGTTCGAAATCTATTCACTATACCCTGAAATCCTTCAAAAATGATGAAAATATATCCGTTTCCTTTGAAATCCCTTAGAATCCTTTTCAATCCATGATAACGCTCCTAATTCTTGAAACTCCCTGCAAATCCCTGAAAATATAATAAAATCCCTAAGAAGTCATGAAAATCCCTCTGAATCCCTATCAATTCTGTGATTTCCAGAAATCTTTTGAAATACAGTCATTGATTCTGAAACATTTCGAAATCTTTTGAAGTTCCTTCAAATCCTTTGTATTCCGTGGAAATCGTTCTTATTTCATCGAAATCCCTAAGAACCTGTAAAAATTTTATAAAGTGCATTGAAGTCTCTGAAAAGACATTTGCATTCCTTTAAATATAATCCATCCTTTCACGATTTTCGGAAATCTTTTGAAATTCCGTAAAATATTTTGAAACTCGTTGAAATCTTCAATATGTTGCAATCTTTTTAAAATTCCTGAGAATTCTCCAAATTTTATGGACATGAAACCTATTCTCTTGAAATCCCCTGAGAAAAATGTATTTAGCATTATGGAAACCCCTTGAAATCCTTTAAAAACTTTGGGGATTTTTAACAATTTCTGAGATTCCGTAAAATATTTCGAATTATTTCAAGATCCCTTGAAGTCTTTGAAATCTCCTTAGAAATTTTTTTTATTTTTATGCACTCTCAATCCCTTGGACGAAAATTCTGGTTCAACCAATGACCAAATCTGCAATTCTGGTCTAATGGACGACTTTTCGGTTTAATGAACCAGACAGTGGTCCAAGCTTGGACCACGAAGTGTACGAAAATTCCAATCAAATCGGACCGAATTTTTTTTACCTCCTCTTGGACTGGGATTCTGGTCCAACGGAACAGAATATTGGTCCAACGGATCCAGAGTGTAAATCCTTCGAAATCTTACCGAATTCCCTAACATACCAAAACACATTCTTAAATCTATTAAAGTCACTCAAAAGCCATGAAAATCCTCTGAAATCTTTACAAGTCTCTTTGAGGCCATGTTATACATGAAATTTACATGACGAAAATTATCGACTTTTTTTGCAACAACTCACGTCCGCACTGAATCATATATCGAATTGAAATTTTTAGAAAAGCCTAAAAAAGAATTAGTACGTTTGTATACAACATTTTGCAGAGATGATAGAAGATAAGTGGAAAAATTCGAAGACATCTCATGTTTAGGGAAACAATCATAAGAATGAAATAAATGAATATATCCTATATATTTGATAAAAACTTCATTATTACTTACTCCATTTTTTAATTCCCGAAAATTCGAATGTGCTCGATGTTCTGAACGTTCAAATGAACGAAATTTCTTTCGGATGTAGTTAGAACAATATTTGTAGATAAAACATAGCTTCGAAAAAACATTACGTTCATTTGAACGTTCAGAACTCCAACTACATTATTTCAAATATATTTAATAATGAGTTGAACAGTTTTCATAATAATGTACTTTGAGTAATAGTTAATAGTAAAAATGAAGGAAGACGAAATGAAAAAAAAAAGATGGAAGAGAGTTTGAAGGGTTACTCTAATGTTTCTTTTCTCTTTTTTTCATGTTTATTTTATTCTTCCGAATGTCAGATATGTGATATCTTTTTATGTTTCGAATAATTTTCTTTAATATTTTTTTAACTTCGGTAGAATCAATATAATTTATTCTTCGATAATTGCAGGTTGTTTCGATGCGATCGGAGTCAAGTGTTCTGCAAGAAGCTTCGGAAGAAATTACTCGAATCGCTCAATCTTCGAGGAAGGAAATTAATCAAGAAAATTTCATAGGAGATAAAAATACGAAGGAAACAACGAATTCAGATCAGAATGATTTAGTTCGCACAGGAGAAATTACTCCTTTTCAAGCCGCTCAAAAAAATGCAACGAGCGATTCATCAACAGGGTATTTATTATAAAAATTATAAACATCGTGATTTCTAACTCAATCTTAAAAATGGAAAAATTTCCATACATATAAGTTTCAAGTTCTGCAAGGAAAATTCCTCACATTTTGATAATACACATTCCAAATTCATTAGTTATGCAAGTTTTGAGTTTCACAATCGAAAATTCAGCAATTTTGAGTTTCACAATCGAAAATTCAGCAATTTTGAGTTTCTACATCCAAAATTTGTAGATTTGGAAACTTGACTTCAGATTTCCAAAATTAATAAGTTTTTGTATTTTCATCAATATACCTTATAAGATCTATAAAATTTGAAGAATTTCTGTTTCGAATCTTCAGCACTGAATAATTTTCAATAATAAGTTTTTAGAATTGAACTACATATTCAATCAAACAAAAACTATCAAAATTGAATAATTTTCAACTCAAACATTCGAAATTAATCAATCTTCAATCTTAAGAATAGGAGATCTTTGAATTGCCGGTCGTTGAAAACGAATTGTAACTGATGAAAATTTGAGGAATTATAATTGCAAGTTTCAAGTTATACAATGGGAAATCCTGAAATGTTGACGTTCTTTCGATTTGTCTCCAATTGTTGAAAATCATAAAAATTTAGGTACTCTTATTTATGCATATTTTAAACTGAAAAGGTATCAATTCTTTAAATCTAAAATCAAAAAATATGATAATTTTAAGTGTGAGAATAAAAAATTAAGTAATTTGTTGGTCTTATTTCGAAGTTTTCGTAATTTGTGTATTTTTTAAATACATTTTAGGATTGAAATTTCAGATCCTAAAAATGAGAAACTTCTTTTTGCAAACTGCTGGATTCAAAGTTCTTTAGGAAATTTCGTGGAATTCCCGTAGCTTCCATCCGAATTTGATGCAACTCGAAAAATGTTTCAAATAGAATAAATAATAAAAATTGCAATAAACAAACACTGAGTGAATATGTTTCATTTTTCAGAACATTCAACAAAAAGTCTCAACTCCTCGATCTAGAAAAATACCTCAAGCAGCAAGCAGAACTTGCAAAAACTCGAAAGCGTTTAAAGCAAAGTAAAAAATCTCCCTCCAAGAATGAAATTCCTTCTAAAAAAGCAAAGTCTTCAAAGATGGAGAGAATACCAGCAAAGGATAAAAAGTCTGTCCGAAAGCCTCTTGAATCAGAAAACCAGGGTACATCTAATCCAGCGGATGTACAAAATGTCCCATCGGTCCAAGTAAGTAATTCAACTTCTTTATTAGAAAAGGGGTCTCATGAAGAAGAGAGATTCGAAAAGGAATGCCCGGGAGATTTGACAAATTTTGGATTTCCAAATTATCCTGAAACCCGAAGAAATCTTAAAATAAAAACAAATTCTAAAAACGAACTAAGGAATGAAGATTTCGAAATAGAACCTGGAGATTCCGAAGCAGAAGAAAATTCCGGCAGCGAATACATCCCGAGTGACGAAAATGATTCAGATTCAGAAAATTACGGCACAAAAAGAAGAAGCCTCCCGATCGGAAAATCAAAAATTCAAAAATCAAAACGAACTTTGGACGACGGCGACGAGGAGCTTTACAGACAAAGAGTGATTGATTCAAAGTATAAAAAAAATCCTCCAATGCACAAAATCGATCACATTTTCAAAATCCCTCAATCGATTTGGAAAAAACTGTACAAATATCAGCGAGTTTCTGTCCAGTGGTTATGGGAACTCCACACGAGAAATTTAGGAGGTTTATTGGGAGACGAAATGGGACTCGGAAAAACCGTCCAAGTAATCGCATTTCTAGCCGGATTAGATGCGAGTGAATTACTTCTTGATGGTGGAAGATTTCGAGGATTGGGTCCGACTTTGATCATTTGTCCCGCAACTTTGTTGGAGCAATGGGTCAAACATTTTCATGACTGGAGTCCTACAATTCGAGTTGCTCTTCTCCATCAATCAGGTTCCTTTCAAGGTCATCCAGAAGATCTGGTCGAAGGGATAAAACATGGAGGAATCTTAGTTACTTCTTATTCCGGAATTTTGAGCCACAAGGATTTATTAATTAATACGGAATGGCATTATGTGATTTTGGACGAGGGACACAAAATTCGTAACCCTGAGGCGAAAGTAACGAAGGTTGGTAGTTTATTACTTAGTTGATTTTATATCCTATATAAGAAATCTCTAAACGATATTGTCGTTATCGATGTTAACGACTTTTTCGATATTCGATAGTAACGACT
>WSXT02146456.1:0-10370 GCA_011762715.2 Neuroterus valhalla
CACTGCACTTTATGGTACCACTAAATGAAGCATTTTACGAATTATCAGTCGAAAGGAAATGATTGACAAAAATCTGTTACTGGCTCCCGGGCTATAACGACCTCAAAGAATTCCAAAAATGGCATCCTTCGTTACGGAAAATATCAGGTGAAAGTCAGGGAATTTTCAAAAACGTTTTCCTTCTCTGCTCTGATTTTTCAACCGATGTTTGTTCCTAATCCTTCCTAACAAATTATTTAACAATATCTCATCATTCGCACGTACTGGTAAAATAGGTTGTCTTGATGATGATAGACGGTCGATGATATTAGGGGAAGATGGTGTTATGTGTTTCTGATAAAAGGATATGATGATAGTTATTATGATTATTAAAAGTATCCCGGAAGATGATGTTATATAGATCCTGATAATATATGAAGATGATGTCATGTATCGATGATGATAATTACGTCATTATTGATCTTAAGGTAATAATTTAAATTGCAGCATCAGGACTCAAAAATTGAACAATATTTGGTTTATTAAGTTGAACGGACTTTCATATCATTCGAATATCGATTTTCAGATCACTTGAATACTCATAAAGCAAAAAAGAAACCTTCAGATTTACTGTGCTATGGTTCACAATGATATTCCCTGTAGATGTCGTTACGTGCTGACAGCAATGTGACAAGACGTGGTGATCAATGATTCATGACCATAACAATGAAAAACCACTATGAAAATGTTATCTCCTAAAAGTAGGGGGTGATTGGATTTTGATACCATATATGGATCATTTAAGTCAACTGAGCATCAGTCTGCTTTGAATCACTTTGATCCAAGTTTGATACGAAAATAAAACCCTAGATTTTCGGTGCCAAAAATAATGATCCGGCATTTCGAGATTGTATTTGTTCGTCAATCCGAAATTCCTCTTTGATTCTTATTGACCTCCTCAATCAATGTAGACACGATATTGTAGAAGATTCTTGTCACTTCTCTTGGTACCATCATTCGTCGCTGTCTTCCAACGATCAAAGTCGAGCTGTCGAGTTATCGGCTTCTGCTGACTGAGTGGATCAGTGGATGCAGTCCAACTAACACTCTGACGTTTTCATACTAAATGGTTTGTGGCCCACTAAATGTCACCACTGCCAAATTTTCGGCTGAACCAACAGAGTAGGCTTGAACCTCACCTTAATCCTAAATTTATTTTCAGACTCATCCAATTTCTCTCTGAGCAAAGTAGCTCCTTGCTACAGATTGGAATTTTACAAAATATTTGAATCGTTCACAAGTGCCAAGAATTTCCGGCGAATTCTTTGAGAAATATATTCAAATCTTATGAAAAAAATATTTTATTTTCAAGTTCCGAGCGAAGAAGCGCGTAATCCAATGTAGAAAATGCCTAATTTTAACATTTATATAAAGGCCCTGATAAGGTCCGACTAAGGCCCGGATAAGTTGTTCTTCTTATTAAGTAGGGCAATCTGACTTATATCGTATTATTCCAAGGAACTCTTTTAACATGAGTTTGTTTACCCTTTTGCTGGATGTTGAACGCATACAAAATCAGTTTAAATTTTATGCCACATTACTACATATATTGTGTGCTTGACTGCCTACATTCTATGAAAAAATCAATAGTTTGGTCATATTTATCAGCACGTTCTCCGATAGTTTCGACTGAATTCAAATAGGCCCGCGCTTTTTGACACATGCGCAGTTGAAAGCCGTTAGAAGCATTACCGGGCCAGGCGTAGTCATTAATCCGTTATTTGCGCCAGGCCCGGCAGGACATGTTCGGCCCGAGTGGGTAGTCAATTACTGATAAGCGGTGACTGGGAGGGGGAGGGGGGAAGGGATACAGCGTATATGCATCAAGAGAAATTTTGGTGAGATGATTTTCATAGTTGTTTATTTAATAAATCAAATCACCACAATTGTTTTTGTTGTCATATACATAAAAAAAAACATAAAAACCATGTCATTTTTCTAAAAAAACTCATTTTCGCAACTTTTTTTCATGGGTGAAATTCAAAATGTATGAATCGACAAAATTTACGCGATGTATTATGGTGTTCGATTATTTTGAGTGGGTAATTTTCCTACAAAAAAGGCACTGCGTCATATTTAACATCGGTTCGAGGTTAGGATTTCAAAAATTCATCGTAAATATTAATTTTCATTGGTATATAAGTTATTTTTACAGTCATGTTGAAAATTCATGAATGGCTAATGCAAAAACTTTGGAACTAGCAGAATCATTCCGTATATCTGTGTACTGAGTTATTATATTCATATATTTGCAGCTTAATGCAGTCTGTGATACCAAATACAGATGAAAACATTCGTAGCGATACAAATTATTTCGAAGATCGGATTGGAGACAATGAAGCATACTAATGAATTACAACCTGAATAGAGGACCCTAATTTTTAACAAAAAAGTATTATTTTTTCACAAAAATGGGAACAGTTATTTTACTATTGAAAAATCAATTTACGATAACGAAAAAAAAACAACAGATTTCCAACAGAACAGTTCCTTTTTTAACCTATGTGATAAATTTCAACTGAAGTGATAAATATTTAACTATAGCACTTCAATTTTTAACCATAAAGGTGAATATTCAAACAAGGAGAATAATTGGCAAATAGTGAGAATAATTTTCTCACAAAAAATACAATGTTCTAACAAAATAGTTGAATTCCATAGTAAAAGAATACTTATTTTCAACCAAAAATTTAACAGTAAAATTTTTAGTTCAAAAATCCAATTTTGAATCAAGCATAAGTGTTTTATACTAAAAAACAGAATCTTTCAGTACAGGAGTTGAGTTTTCAAACAGATAAATTGCCTTCTACTGGAAGAAAGGAGTTGTTAACGGAAATTTAATAACTCAAATTTTATTTTGAAAAAAATTGATGTTTAGGTAAACAAATAAACTTTTAACTGAAAAACTGATATTTTCAATTGAAATAAATTAAATTTCCAGTCACAAAAAATTAATTATAACAAAAAAAGTAACTTTTAACAAAAAAGAAACTAACTGTCAAACAAATGATAACATTTATATATAAAATAATGAAGAATCAAATGAAATTGTAAATGTTCAACTGAAGTAATTGAATTTTAAACCAGAAAGACGAATTTTTAACTGGAATGATAAACTTTCATCTAGAATAGTTCAATTTTTGACGAAAAATTAACTTTCAACCAAAAAATACAATTTTTCAACAGAAAGGGTTGAAACTTGAACCAAAAAAAAAAAAAAATTTCAAACCAAAATAGAATAGTGACATTTTTGTCTTGAAAAATTAATTTCAAACACAACATAAGAGTTTTTAACTGGACGAATTTTCGACTTCAATAAGAATGTTCGACTGTATAATTTGAATTGTTAACCTTAAAGGAGTATTTTTAAAGAAGAGAAAAAGAGGAGGAAAAGATAATTTCCTACAAAAAATCGATCTTTCAACGAAATATGTGAAGTTTCACGGCAGCCTAAAACTTCCCCTCAAGTGTCAACTTGCAGAGACAGAAGTTGGATTATCTTACTGCACAGGATTTTGCTGACACTGCAATGTGTCCAGTTTGCTTCTTTCATGCATTTATTAAGGAACCTTTTTTATCAGGCGAAGTCCTTTTGGGTCCACTTCAGTCAACTTTTTCAACGCCTACTCCTCCAAGAATATCCAGCCGCTTTTTGTCTAGTTTGGTATATGAGTTTCAAGCTGGTCGCAAGTTGCATGTATTGAGTTCTGAAAACTTAACTATTGCATTTTGGATGATAATACAGCTGGAAGGGGATTGGAACCCTTGTGCGAGCTGCCTTCGCTTGAAGACGGTAAATTGTTTTCCGTTGCGGGAGAACTCTGCGGCGCACACCGCACCGTGGGACAAAAAAACGTCCATGGACAGATTGATGTTCAGAAGACAGTTGTTAACCGATTTTAACTTTTTCTTTACATTCTGATCATAATAAGAAGGTATTGATTTTTTGTGTTAATCGACTCTTGCGGATTTAATGAAATCCCCACGTTTCGAGACCCCCTGAGTCCGAAAAAACAGGTTTTACGTTGGTGTCTGTCTGTCTTCGTTGTTGTTGTCGTCGTCGTCGTCGTCTGTGTGTCACATAAATTTTGAAAGACTAATCGGATTGGAATAAGATTTGGTGCACGTTTTGAGGGACCAAAAAGAAAGGTCAAGTTTCCTAACCAGCCTTTTGGGACTCACAGTTATGTATTGTATTGTATGTATTTTATCTCTCCCTTTGACGGGTTTAAGGGCCTCTGTTACCTTTACAACAATTTGCAAAAATATAAAAAATTGACATTTGTGCCTTATTCTACTTAATCAAGCTTACTCTAACGCCTAAATTCTAACGCTTAAATCTAACGCTGCCTATTATTATTATAACGCTCTATTCGTCTCTTCCAGGGCTTCCGTTTCCTATTACCATCATTTCAATTCCTTATTTTTGACTCTACTCTATATTTTACTTTAGTACTCATACCAACATCATGACTGTTATTTACTTCCCTTCCCTTGTTCCCGAATCCTTTTCTGAAGCCCGTCTGGTTGTGTGGAATAGTTCCCTTTCCTTCCACCTGTCTTTCTAACTTTTTCCTAAGTACTTCTGCATATATCTTGTATCCTACCGACATGAGTGTAATTCCTCTATATTCCTCTACCTTTTTACCCTCTCCTCTCTTTGACGACGGCACCACTAGTCCCGTCCTCTATTTCTTCGGCCATCCTGCCCCTGCCCATACTCTACTACATAATCTCCATATCTCTTCTCTTACTTCTTCCCCACCATACTTCAGCGTGCCATTTTCCATGCCGGCCTCACCTGTTGCTTTGTTCTTTTTCAGCCTATCAATTGCCTCATTCACCTCTTCGCGGGTAATCTCATTCCCTTCTACCCTTCCCCTCTCTGGTACTTCTTTCTCCTCACCCCTTATCATCTGTTCCTCCCCTCCCAGCAAACCTTTGAAGTATTTAGTCCACTCTTCCATTTTTATATCTTCATTCACGCCCTTTCTTTTTCCTCTTTCCCTATTTATCACCTCCCACTCTCTGCCTTCCTTCACTGCTTCCTCTTCCTCTTTCATGTATCTTTCCTTTTCTTCCTGCTTTTTGTCGTTCTACACTTTCTCATGTTCTCGTTTAGTTTTATTATACTCCATCTTGTCAATCTCTCCTCTCCTCCATTTACTCTTGCGATTCTTCATTCTCTCTTTGCCATCCTTGAATTCGTCGTCCCACCATCCTTTTTTCACCGTTTCTTGACTTCTTTCTGGTCTTAACTTTTCTATCACCTTCTTTATCGCATCTTTTATTCGATCTAACATTTCGTCCACTCCTTCCCCCTCTGTTCCCTTCCAGTTCTGCTCACTCATTTTGCCTCCGAATTCTCTCAATTTATCTTCTCCCCAACGGCCCATGGTAACCTTCCTTTCCTTTCTTTCTTCCCTCTTTCCTCTAAATAGGATTTGACCCCTACTTCTCGACGTCGCTATTACCGGGGAATGCTCAGTGCCTATCTCATTTCCAACTTTCGTTCCTACCATTAGCTTTCTTATTCTATCTTCTGCCAGGATATAGTCAATTACCGTTCCCCTTTTACCTTTAATAGGTGACACCATCCTCGTCACCTATTGAATTGCCATTGCAGATAAACCATCCCGTCTTTCCTATCAGGTTGAGCATTACCCTTCCCTCCCGATCTGTTTCCCTATGCTTTGAGTTTCTTACGAACACATTCTTCTCTTTATCCCATAATTCTCCCCCATGATCCGCTGCCCAAGCATTCAGGTCTCCCCAATCAAAGTCAGCCCTTCCTCTCTCTGTTCCATCCACTTTCTCATAACTTTTTACTCCTCATCTTCTCCTCTTCTCCTATAAATGCAAACTATCGCTACCGTCACTTTTCCCACTTTGATTCTTCTTACCATTATCCCATCCTTTGTTTCCTTTGTTTCCTTAACAGTTGATTGCACCAAAAAACAAGTTTAAATGCTGAAAATAGCAGAATTATGCATCTGTTGAATGAGTTAGTTTAAAGAATTATCAAATTTTATCGATTCAAGGCAAGAAATCATTGCTAAATAACTGGTTGTTGATTCCGTGAAAAAACGGTCTCTTATGTGTTAATATGTACTATGATCATATATGGAATAATGAAAATTTGTTTGAATAAATCTTGTTTGCAATAAAATTGTTTATTGTCATCGAAATCTCTCAAAAATTTAGAAGTTAGTAATTTATAGTTAATTATGTCGGATTTCGAAAAATTATCAAATGTTAATCCCGTGAAAAAGGTATTTTATGTGTGAATATGAATTATTGCATATAAAATGATAGGGATTTGTTTGGACAGATCATGTTTACAATAAAATTGTTTAGTTATCGAAATGTCTAAAAAATTCAGGAGTTTGTTAATCTCAGTTAATTACATCGAAAAAATCAAGTTTGTACCTCCAAAAACAGCCAATCCAATTGATTAAAAATACCTGATATGCATATTTGTTTATAAAAATGGCTTTTAAAATAACAGAGTATTTATTAACTTTTACTGATTGGACGAAAAAACTCTTCCTGTCCGTATTGTTCAAATTTAGTACGATTCAAGTGACGGATCGCTGCCATTCTCCACGCAACCATTTTCATTCACTTATTTGTTTATAACAAATTCAAATTTTTTGATAACATTTTCATTGCTAATGGACAACTTCCTCTGATAGTTGTTCCAAATTTTCTAGTTGTTCCGAAATAAATTCAAGCATTCTTCAAGAACGGGTATACTTGGGGAGTCAAAAAAATTTAGTTTTCCATTTTTGTTATTGAATAAAAAAATAAATGAAGATACATTCAGAAATCGGCCATGGCAGTTCGATGCAAAATTTCATAAGCTTCCATTTAGAAAAAAAGGTAAAATCGGATAATAACTGTCTTCTGGAAATCTATTTGTTCAGGGACTTTTTTTTGTACCACTGTGCGGCACGGCGCGGCGTCACAGACATACATACGATATCGATATACTTGATGCTATAACATGACTGTTACACGGAAAAAATATGTTATCGAATTTTTCGTTGACTGTCAACCACTTTTGGATAGGATGAAAAGTTCGTGGAATTTTCATTAACTATTTATAGAATCTTGTGCACTGTTCATTACATTTCCTCGAAGTTTGCAAAACAAATGAATAAGTCAGTCGAGTTTCAAGAAAACTTAATGAACAGTGCACGAGGCTATGAAAAAAATTAATGGAAGTTTCACGAACTGTTCTGCATATCCAAAAGTGGTTGACAGTTAACGGGAATTTCGAAAACCTATTTTTTCCGTATACAGATCTTTGTAACACTGTTACGGGATATTTAACAAAATCGTTACATACATTTTGGCGCAAAGTTGTGACTTAACAAGATGATATATGTATTGGCCTATTGATGATGAATATTATGATGACGATATGGATGAACCCACGTGCGTTCGAAGTTCTGTATAGATATCTCGGTCATGTTTTTCACCCAAGAATTCGAATATCGCGACCGCGTTATTTGTTACATATATTCACGTTCGCCGCAATTCCTCGCTGTCAATTACAAGGTGGTTCTCTCTCTCTCTCTTGTTCTTTCATAGTTTCTTCATCTCTCTCGCTCTCCCTTCCTTCCTTTCATTCTTTTTTTCTGCCTTCCTTTCTTCCTTCCCTTCTCTCTGTCTTTCTTTCTTCCTCCCTTCCTTTCATTATATCTTTATTTCTTCCTTTTTTCTTTTTTTCTTCAGTTCTCCCATCCTCCCTACCTTCCTTGCTTTAATCCTTCTTTCTTTTCCCCTTTCTCCCTTCCTTCCTTTCTTCCTTCCTTATTCCTTACTTCCTTACCCCCTCCTTTCTTCCATTCTTCCATCCCTTTGTTTGTTTTTTCTTACTTCCTTTCTCCCTTTCTATCTTGCTTCCTTTCTTTCTTCGGACCTTCCTTCCTTCCCTCCTTTCTTCTATTCTCCCTATCTTTCATCCTCCTTTCTCTCTTTCTTTCTATCTTTCTTTCTCTCTTTCTTTCTCTCTTTCTTTCTCCATTTCTTTCTCTTTTTCTTTTTCCCTTGCTCTCCTTCAATCTTCCTTTATTCCGTACTTTCTCTCATTCTGTATTCCTTTCTTTCTTCCTTGTGCGGTCCCTTTTTCCTTTCTTTCTTATTTCTTCCTTTGTTCCTTCTTCTTCCTTTCATTCTTCCCCTCTTCCTTTCTTTCTTCCTTTCTTATTCCCTCGCTCATCAGGCACAAGTTCCCTAGTACCTGTGACCAAGCACAGTTTCGCAAATAAAACTTGAGTACTACACAAAAGTTCAAGAGAAGTCAAGGGATTTAGAGAATGAAGTTTTACAGGTACCTTGCAAGTTCAGGGTTTAAACTAGTTAACGGAATAGATGGTTAGATGACCAATGCAGTTTATTATTGTAAGAAAATAAATGCGTGAATATGATTAATAAGATTTTTCCTTACGTGTCATGAAAACAGGACAACCTGGTTGTCTGAACGTTCCTCCGTTAGGATAGAAGTCGGCGTGACCTATAGGTTTTGCAAATCCAATAGTACCAGCACAAGTGTGGATAACATCGACGAATTTCGCATCGGAAGCATCTAGCCGATCTTTTGGATCCTTCATTCTAGGTGTCTCAAATATAGGTCTTGCTGGGTCCATTCCAGTAATCCTACCAATTTTTCCAGACATGAAAGCACCAGTAAAGCCAGCAACGTGAGCTCCCAGGCTATGTCCTATGATGTGAATGTCGTTCAGGGCAAGGTTCCCCTCCATTTGAAGAAAGTCAAGAAATTTGGCCAAGTACCCACCAACCTGTAACACGGAATTATCAATCATTCCACCGAACAGAAAAAATCATCTCCTTGTGAAGAATAGGGTATTGATAGAATTCTGACTTGTCGAGTTATTTTTGCTGCTGCTAGATACTTTTTGACCGATCCAGCAAACCAGTTAATACAAATAACGTTGTAGTCACCGACGTTGAGATAGTTGTTGCGCATTTCTTGTAGCCAGGAAGTCTGTGAACTGTCGGTCCAGCCATGAATGATGATTTTAGTTGGACGCAAAGCATTGAATGAAGACCCTTGTAAATTTTCAGAGTCACCCAACTTCATTATATATGGCTCATCGGGGTTAAGATTGGTGAATAGGAGAAAAATAACGTCTTTCTCGGGAATCACGACAGGGCCAAGAATACTCGTCAAAAATGTTTGATCATCTTGAATTTCCAATGTGGGGTTCACCAAAGCATCTGAAATTGCTTCCTCAAGCAGAAATTCTTGCAAGTTGTCCTGTTGATGATTTGTTGATCCATTGGCAGCCAATACTGAAGGATTTGTAGAAATTCGAATTAGAGACTTATATTGAGATTAGCATTACAAATTTTTTCAGCCTAATTTTTCTGGGTAAGTAAAGTAATTACTTAATCAGATTTTCTTGACTGGACAAATATTTGACTTGTGTTATGCGTCTGACTGGTCTACAAAAGGAACGAAAACTGGCTTCTTCTGGTTACACTCTTTATTAATTTAATAAATACAAAAGCAGTATTACCTAGAAGGAGTATTGATAGAATGTAGGGTATCATTGTGTGGACACTTTTGTTACGAAGTATTTTCTGCCTCTGGTAGAATAAATTGAAGATCTTTTGTACTGCGTAGACTTGCGTGATCCTTGCAATTTCTGTCATTATTTTCATTATAAAAATATTATGATCGCTAAAAATAACATGAATAACTGCAAAGTGCTCCTTCCAGTGCAATTCAATAACCAAATGTTTTTCCCACATTGCATTAAAAATATCAAAAAAAATATTCTCGAACAAATCACATACATGTATTTAGAGAAAATGTGTAAGAGAGAATATTTATGGAAGAATTTTTCTATTTATTAGACAAACGTGAAGTTATAGGGAAATACTAGATTAAAAAATGAGTTAATATATGGGTATAAAAATTATGAATGCACTTTATTGAAAATGTACACGTGTAAAACTTTTCAAGTTAGTATTGAAAGGATATGTATAGTCTATGCGAGTTCATCTTCCTTAACTCAAAGGTACCTTAATGAAAGTTTCAGAAACAAACATTTCTATCAATTCGAATCCTTTCGATTCCGGAATATGTATCTGAACAAGTAACTCTCATTTTAAGCGCGTCCATAAAATATAAGAGTCGCGTCGCACAGTGGTCGGAAAACGTAAAAAGCTGTCCAAAAGTAGAAAATGTTCTTAAAATGGGCCAAATTTTCTTACTCGGGAGTTTTTGGGGTCGCTGATCACGAATCCAGTGTCCAAAATTTCAAAAACAAAATGGCGGATCCAATATGGCGGACGAG
>WSXT02146467.1:0-10370 GCA_011762715.2 Neuroterus valhalla
ATATATAGATATAAGGATGTGTATGCGCATGCTCATAAGAATAATCAAGGGACATTTGGGCCCATTGAGTCAGTCTTATATCACCCGGCATTGATAACAGGAATAAATGAATGTGATCTGAAATGTGACTAATTATTGAAGATACATATCCTTAACATATCCTTAAACATATCCTTTTACTTCCACGGCATTTCTTTGATGGACATATTCAACTAAGTCATAATGAATACTTTATTTGCTATTATGAATCTTTGCCTATCGATGGAAGAATATGCACATATGAATACTGTGCAATCTTTTTCCATCTTCTCTGGGATGGTCTCTTCTACATTCAAAAATTAATACAAGCAAATCAAATATTTCCATGAGAGACTCAAAAGCAACTTCTTGTTTCTCTGTTGTCGCAAAAAACGGCTTCTTATCGGACTTCCGATTCAAAAAAAAAAAATACATTTCAGGTTAAAATTTTCATGCATGGATGAATGGTGTATAAGCTTGTATTTCAGACGTCCGTTAAAACTAATACTTGAAAGTTCTTTCTAATTGGATTGCGACAATTCAATGGAGTTTCATTGGTCAATTCTGTGGTCAAATTGAAAACCAAGCCACTTTCTGTGTTAATACCGGCCCTTAATCCATCATGATTATACATTCCACGAAGAACATTCTTTTTCTCCAAGATTGCAATGGCGTCACCGGATGATGTTGTTATTACTCTCTGTTCATCGGATGGCAGAGGCAGATAGTTTTCATTTCTTAATCCATGCAAAAAAAGTGGTTTATTCGCAGGAAAAGTGTACACTCGGATTTCGAATTCACGTTCTGGATTGATTCGAGGAAAGAGCCGGATAAATCTGAGATCTGGAACAACACATCCTAATATGCGTACAGGAGAATGCCTGACTTGAGAAGACCTGGGTCTGGAATAGGGAAGAGACTGCGCAGAAGAACAAAACCTGGCTGAAGAATAAGGCCTGACATATTGAAGGGAATTTTCAGAAGAATTATGTTTGTCGGAAGCAGAAGTTTCTGAAGGAGGCAAAACAGGAAGAGGGTCGCCATTAGGTAAGCATTCAAACTGTGAACTGGACCCTGCAACAAGGAAGAGAGGGTTACATACTTCTTGCAGTAGAAAATCGCTCACTGGTCTATCATTATCTCAGAATTGTAGGGCAACTTCGAAGGTATGAGGAGATGTTTGTGCTGGGTAATATCTTATATAGAAACATAAATTTAGAATGAGGTTATGCAGTATCTCATATTTCCCTTTTGAAAAGTGCCATCCCCTAAAAGTGGATCTTCCCAGATTTCCCCCTGATCATTTTTTCCTCCTGTTTCGGAATGCCTTGAACGGGAATAGCAGTCCCATGCAGGGACGATTCGCATAGATGGTACACTTCCAACTATGTGTGTGTACAGATTGTAACTCAATTATCCGGAGAGGATTGGTAGAGGTGTCCAACGCATGAGCAACGGTGTAAATAACTGACAATCGTCAATCCCCTTTCTTGCCACCTTTGATGCGTCCTTGCGGAGGGCGAGATGTGGGAAGGTGTCCTCGGCGAACGGGCTGTGTGAACATTGCGCTCAAGTAGACGTGGTGAGGCGTAGTCAGACGGAGCCCGTAGCGAAACAAGAATAGAATTCTCGATTGAGCAGTGTTGCCTTTTTCAGTACAATTGTACTTTCTGCATACTATTTCTGGCTGGTGAGTACGTGAGTACGCCTCTCGAATTTTTTGTACACTTGACATTGTACTCTTTTTTTTCAGTACATTTGAGTACAAAAGTGTTAAAAAAAATGATTTTAGCTCCTTCCTTCCCTACGAATCACAACAGCAAGTACACATTTATCATTCGTTCATTGGCTCACGTGCTTATTTATCATCTTTCTATCTCATTCATTTATCTGCTGCAAATATCCGCAAATGAAAATCAGATGCCACAGTTTTCAAGTTTGAATATTTTACGATGCGTTCTTGGACTTCAGCTTTTATTATTTACGGTGAGAAAACAAGCTTTCTAGAGAAAAATATAGTACATTTGAATAAAATCCTTAAATACAGGACTCAGATGCCGTTATGTAACAGTGTTTTTAGGTTAGGTCCTCCTTTCTCTTTCATATTAATATGTCACACATAATATAACTATTGTTAGGTATTATATAGTAGGTGGAATAGGTTTAATTTCATTTTCGCATCATTGGAGAGAATTGGCGTAGCAGTCAGCCTACCAAAGATTGAATAACCAGGATCAGCAAGTATATAATAGTAAATGTTAAGATAAAACTATATTCATCTCTGTAACCTAGTTCTAAGAAATTTTGAAGTGAATGAAAAGTACAATTATTTTATTAATTTAGGGAGTAAAATATTTAATTTTAGAATAACCTGCATTCTAATTCAGATGAATTCTTCAGATTTGTTAATATGAACCACTCAGTTGGCCTAATAGCTCGAACTAAGCGAAAAATTTTCATCCAAAACTTACGTTGATGGTTTTTTTTATATGTTCGATACAGATCTGTCGCAAACATTATTTTTATTTATTTAAAAAAATAAAGGGGTCATCTGTTTCAAAGTCTCCAAATAAAAATTCAAAACTATATTTATACAGACCAACATTCCGACTCCTTATTTATATGCATTATTCTTTCCATAATGAATAATTAATTGACATTTTCAATTTGGAAAATATTTTTCATTTTTGAAAGATTTTTCTCTTTTTCAAGAAAGTTCACAAATTTCAGAAAACTTTATAATTTTTTGAAGAAGAAAACTTCAAAAAGTGATGGTTGAAATTACTGAAGCTTTTTATTATATCAACTTTTGAATTTCGCGCTGAAATCTTGTTGGTTCAAGTCATTTCCGAGGCGCTCAGGTCGAAAGTACAATTTCAGACTTTTTAGTACAATTTCTCGCTAACGTGCATACGATTCCCAGATCTCAATGTGGCAATCCTGATTGAGCGCTCGGAGGAGGGGAAGAAAGGAGAAGCACGCCAACCTTGTGTTGGACACCTCTGGCAGAGTATATGCTACTATTCGCGTTCAGTAAGCTGATTCATAGTGATAGCAACTACTCGTTGGTTTGGAAACAACAAACAGCGTTCTATTGATTCTACTGAACAGAAGAGTACGAACGCTGACTATCTGTTTAGTAAAATCAACTCTAAAGCCCTCTGACGCTCCTGAGTTAATCCATAAACCTAACCTCTTTGATCTACCCACAGGCAGCTGATCGCGCCTGACCATGTTTGTTATAGTAATCAATATGGAAGATATTTTTATGAATGGGAATTTTCTTTATACCTTTCGGTATGTGAAGGCAAATTAATTTAGGTTTATTTTGTACTACTTGCTTCTTATCAGTTTGAGTTATTTGAGGCTGATGGATCAGTACTCTAACCTACAAATCCTGTTTCTTCATTTTACAAATTTACTCAGGAAATGCTACTAATAAATATATTTCTGAACCTTGGTCCAATTTATTCCAGAAAAAGCGGAGATCAAAACTTCAAAATTTAGTACTGTTTGCGTGAAATGAGTCTTTCTAATTTTTGGATTAGAAGTTGGAAAGCAAATTTGACGCTTGGAGTATTCAATTCAGAAATTTTTTATTCGAACAGACCTATATTCATAAAAAAAATGAAGTCGAGATCCATAAAAATGTGTGAAAATGAAAAGAAGAAACTGAAGAAGAAAAAATGAAGAAACTAAATTTTGCTCGGTGTGAGTAACCGTTCAGAATTCTCGCTTAGTCGTGTTTGCACCAAGTTCATCTACTGTCGAGCGGGAGATTTGACGCCGAGGATCGGTGTAGGCATTCGATGCTATCGAATGTCTACATACAAACTCGCTCGTGGGTAATTAACTACGCTCAGGAGTTTTTGCTTTATACAGTTTTCCACTCCTCTGACCAAATGTTCAGGCAAATGCGAGCGTTCTGAATTAAAAATCCATCTTCATACGATACGGGTTTCGAAGATTTGAGAAAAATCCTTAAGAATTGAGTACTTCAGGCATTGCTTCGAGACTTATTATAAGAGTTGGGGTGATTGGGGATTTCGGGAAGAGATTTTAGTTGGAGGGTTTATTGTCTGTCAATCTCCTGTACGAGGGGGAATATAGATATTACAAACTCTGAAAAGGACATACTTGGAGTGAAAAATCTAATCTAGTAGTATTTAGCAATGTAAAATATCCTATTTTTATGTTTTTGGTGTAAACCAAAAAATTAGAATGTTCAAACCATATAATCCTAATTTGTAATGACTTTCATTCTGAATTTTAGTTTAATTTGATCTTTATTCAAGTTTCATTTTTCATTCTAATTCTACACTCAAAAAGTGACTTGAAACCTGTATGTATCTTATATCGATAAAGACGACTTTAAAACTCTATTCTTTATAAAACACATATCTTCAACGAACTCATATGAAAATAAGATATATTATTATATTCACCAAAATAATGGAAGAGAATCGCCAATACTAAAAGAAGAGTATGAAAAATCTCCATATTTTCCACAAAAGGATAAACTCATAAATGATTTCATGAAGAATTCGAAATAAAATGTAACTGAATTATGTACTTCTGTTTTATTGGATCATATAATACGTATCATCTTCGTGCACTTCTGGCTGCGAGTTATCTTATCTAAGATAACAGAGTGGCCTTCTCACTTGTATTGAATTTATTGCAACTCTGCATTCCCTTGCACACGTCTCCACTAGGGATATGTCATGCAGGTCAGAGGTGTCGAACCTTTTTTCAGCCGGAGCCAGAGCTGTGGCTCTGAACTCGAATCAAGAGCCACTTTTCAAAAAATAATAATTATAACACTATTTTCGATTGTTCAATCAAATATAACCATATTTTCATTTATATAATATTCAATGCGATTGTTGACATGCTTTATTTTGTCAGTTTACCTTAATCCGGCTTGCGTTGGCAAATTTCACAACGCAATTCTGATTCCAAATTTTTCTGTGCTAAGAGGCTACCCTGCTAAAAATTTCAGATTTCGAAATTGATCCGAACTCATCCGGAATTGATACGATTCAAGAATTTTTCCGGAGCTTGTCCAATCTATTCCAAAAACTCTACAAAAAGTATCAGGAATTTGTCTGGCTAAGTCTGAAGTCTGTCCGGACAATGAAGTACAACTCCGGAAAGAATTCGCTTTCATCCGAAAGGAGTCCGAAGTTTAAAACCTGAAATTATTTTTGTAAAAGTGAAAACGGGAAGTGGTCCGATAAAGTACGAAATCTGTCCATTCGAAAACATAGACTCCGTAAACAGCCCGGCTCCATCCGAAAGGAGTCCGGAGTTTAGAACCTGAAATTATTTCCGTTAAAGTGAAAACGGGAAGTGGTCCGATAAAGTACGAAATCTGTCCGTTCGAAAACATAGACTCCGTAAACAGCCTGGCTCCATCCGAAAGGAGTCCGGAGTTTAGAACCTGAAATTATTTCCGTTAAAGTGAAAACGGAACGTGATCCGGTTAAGTCCGAAATCTGTACGTTCAAAAACATCCGGATTGATCGTATTCTACAGACCGTACAAAACACGGATTCGACCGGACACAATCCAGATAAATCACTTTCGGAAGACCGTACAATAGCTGAACATGACTGTACACCATTTGGATTGATCCCATTCTTCAGACCGTACTAAACACGGACTCGACCAAACACATACCGGATCAACCTCATCCAGAAGACCGTACAAAACACGGTCCCGAACGGACACGTTGCGGATAGATCGTATTCTTCAAACCGGATTCGACTAGACACAATCCGGATTATTCACATCCAGAAGACCGTACAAAAGATGGACATGACTGGACACCATTCGGATGGATCACTTTCTTCAGACCGTAGTAAACACGGACTCGGCCAAACACATACCGGATTAACCTCATCAAGAAGACCGTACAAAACAAGGTCCCGAACGGACACGTTGCGGATAGATCGTATTCTTCAAACCGGATTCGACTAGACACAATCCGGATTATTCACATCCAGAAGACCGTACAAAAGATGGACATGACTGGACACCATTTGGATTGATCCCATTCTTCAGACCGTACCAAACACGGACTCGACCAAACACATACCGGATCAACCTCATCCAGAAGACCGTACAAAACACGGTCCCGAACGGACACGTTGCGGATAGATCGTATTCTTCAAACCGGATTCGACTAGACACAATCCGGATTATTCACATCCAGAAGACCGTACAAAAGATGGACATGACTGGACACCATTCGGATGGATCACTTTCTTCAGACCGTAGTAAACACGGACTCGGCCAAACACATACCGGATTAACCTCATCCAGAAGACCGTACAAAACACGGACCCTAACGGACACGTTACGGATAGATTGCATTCTTCAAACCGTAGAAAACACGGATTCGACTAGACACAATCCGGATTATTTACATCCGGAAGACCGTACAAAAGATGGACATGACTAGACACCATTCGGATCGATCACATTCTTCAGACCGTAGTAAACACGGATTCGACTAGACACAATCTGGATTAATCACATCCGGAAGACCGTACAAAACAAGGAAAGAAACGGCCACATTCCGGATTGATCACATTCTTCAGACCCTACTAAACACGGGCTCGACCAAACAGATACCGGATCAACCGCATCCTGAAGACCGTACAAAATAAGGACCGGAACGGACACATTCCGGATTGATCGTATTCTTCAGACCGTACAGAACACGGATTCGACTGGACAGTTCAGATTATTCACATCCAGAAGACTCTGCAATAAACGGACATGACCGGACACAATTCGGATTAATACCATCCGTTATATCGTACAAAATACTGACTCAAACGGATTCTTTCCGGATTGACTGAATCCATCACACCAGACAATTTTTTGATCCTACCAGATTAAAAACAGATTTAATTTCGTGCTCCTTCTGCCGGACAAATTGTAGACATTTTCGGATGGAATCAAGAGCACAAAAATCGAATCTCTTTTCGGACCAATTGGGGCAAATTTTGGAATACGAATTTTGTCCAAAACTTGACCGAAGTTTTAAGCAGGGTACGGTACATGTTCTTGCGGTGCGCGAGACTAGAAAATATACTCTCACAAACATATGTCGAACCAAAGAGCAAGAGCCACTACCAATCATGGCCGGAGACACTTGTGGCTCAGTTGCTCTCTGGTTAAACACCTCTGACGCAGGCTATTCCAGACTTCTGGCGTGTTTCACCGAGTGTGGATAACGATCACACTATGGTAGAAGGTTTTTACATTCTCATTCTGAATGAGAAGGTATCGGTTTTATGCGAAAGATGACTTTCGTGGATTTAATAAAATCTCCACGTTTTGAGACCCCCTGAATCAAAGAAAAAACTATTTCCACGGAAGTGTCTATCTGTCTGCAATCTGTAGACTCGATACTTTCGAAAGAGTGATCATATTGGATTGTGGTTTGGTACACTTTTTCAAGGCCACAAAAGGAAGGACGAGTTCGTTAACTAGCCATTTTTGGCTAATGGTTCTGGTTTTATCCATCAACATAACTTTTTGAAAAATCCAAAATGCACATTTCCGCTCAAACTATGCAAGGTACAAAATGGAAACAACAAAAATTGTTCATCTTGAAAAAATCTACATATTAAATGTTAATCATTTTTGGATGAGACATATAGTTTTCGTTTTATTGATGATAACGCACTTACAAAAATGAGAAAACACCATTTCCCAGCTAAACAATAATAGACAAGAAGAAATATAAAATAGAAAAATTGTTCATCCTAAAAAGATCTATAAGTTTTATATGAAGTATTTTTCAATAAGACGCATATTTTCTGTTTTCATCGTGACAACGTTTTTCGAACAATGAAAAATTCGATTTGCTAGCCGAACTATGCGATATGTAAGTATCGGTGCACAGTGGTTCAAGATCCCAAGAAGCTAGCTAAAACCTCAAAATTCGAAGAGTACCGGCTGAGGTAGATATTCATTTATACTCCTTGGGGGTGTTGGAGCATTATTTTGTAAAAGGGCAAGTTACTGTTTCCAAAAATGTCCTTGCGGTGAGCAGTTAAACTTGACTCTTTGATGAATGAGCGCTCATCAGTTTGTTTCTCGAGTTTCAAGCATTCGCCGGAAAATGTTGTTATTCTGTGAGTTCGTGACAGAAAAATTGTTGTCGCCTATCTAATATTAAATTTTCTTGAGTATATGGAAGAATAAAAAGGCCTGCTCTGCCTTCACAAATCGAACCAAACAGATGTGCCGTAATGGCCTTTTCGGCACTAAAAAATGTATTTTTAAAAATTTCTAGTTTTGGACCTCGTCCCTGATTTATACCTTTACCATGTAAGGATGAGGTTTATAGAATTTTTGAATCTGCCGTACGCCACCGAGCTCATTTAGGAACATTGCCGAGGGTCTTACATTATCCCGGAACTTTTCCGAACTTTAACAGACCCCTCGGCTTCCACCTCTTTTTTTCGTCAACGCCAATCCCAGCAGTTATAAAAAATTTGTAATACCTCCGAAGCGTCTTATCACCCCGAAAGCCTATCGCTCCCACTCAAAGAAAATATCTCATTGTTGCCATCGATCATACTCTGTTTCAAATTGTATATGACCATACTGCTGAGCAACGCAGAAACCAAGTGAGTGACATTTTACATAAAGCTTATTTTGTCATTGAGATATATAATGAAATACTCGCAATGGCAAGTGTCACGCTATACATTACCCGTGCAACAGCAGCTCATATGGCCTATCATCTTAAATTATAATTTCAGAGATTCTAATATCCGATTTGGATTACTGTTCAGAAAGAACAGAATGACTTACTATGAAAGGAATAAGGAACCTCATGGTTTGATAAATATTAATGGTGGTTCCATTTATCGTCTTCAGCTGATATACTAGAAACGATTACAGTGCAGCCTCCGAATAAGCCCGGACTCGGGCTTGTAGGGGTATATAATTCCGAGAAATGAGTTACGCCCACCCGCGGTCCGAACGATCCACGACAAATTCTCGGCTCAACTTCCGAAGAGGCCCGCTTGAACTCAGTGAATTTTGCGTGCAAAGTGTGATAATCACACGTACCAAAAGGAGGTTCCTTCGGTCCACCAGGGACGTTACTAAGGTAGAAATGCAGTATTTGACAAAATTTTACGCAATAATGGTACTTTGAATTTAATAGAAAATCTTATCCTTCATCAAGGATTACTGAATATGTCACTTTGTGTTACGTTTCTTATGATAATTAAAAAAATTGTATAACACATGTACGATTACAGGCCTTTTCGATGCCTATAGAGCGGGGCTAAAGCTCTACTTTCTACTCCCTAGGGAGTAAAAAGTACTGTTTACTCCCTGGGGAGTAAAAAGTGACGTCAGAGACGAATAATGAAAATTATACATCAATGAGCTTTCATTTTACGATAATCATACCACTGACCGTAAAAACTTTGAGGAAATTTGGGTTGCAAATAATAGAATTTCACGTTGATTTATGGAAAGTTATCATGCATAACTTGAAAAATAACCGTAAATAACTGAAATTTCCTCGAGTTTATGGAAATTTATAAATTCAATTTTGGATTACTCATCGTAGGTCACCATGAACCACCTGTGAAATCTCTATGAATGGCCGAAAATTTCATAAATTTCCGGAAATTTATAGACATTTTTCAAATCAAATTTCGGGTTATGTATGGTGGGTCATCATATTTCCCTGTGAAATTACCACAGATGACCAAAAATTCCATAAATTTCCGGAGATTTATGGGAATTTCCAAAATCGAATTTTGGGTGATTGATAGTAAGTCATCATATTTTCCTGTAAAATACCATAAATGACCGAAAATTCCCATAAATTTCCGGAGATTCATAGAAAATTCCATATCGAATTTTGAACTTCTTTTCAATCATGCTACCTTTCTTCGAACGCCAATATTGACTGAAATCACGACTGTGTTCCGAGAAATGTCTGAAATCATCCATTTCTTATAAAAAATATTGTCTCCGGCTCGCGCTAAGCGCTCGCCTACGACTTGTACTGAAAACGGACACTCGTCGGAAAAGTCCCTCTTCTCCCCCTAGGTGCATAATATGCTATCATTAACATATTTGAATATGAAAAAAACATCACGTGCTTCCTAAGCTACGACCCAAGACAGATTTACGTGTAATTTATGTGTGTAATTATGTGTTCAAAGCAGTTAAGGTCGTCAAGGTGGTCAAAGCAGTCAAGTTGGTCGAAGTCTTTAGAGTGGTGAAGGTGGTTAAGGTGGTTAAGGTGGTCACAGAGATCAAAGGAGGGGGTGGTTTTTTAAAAGTAAACTTCTAAATATTGT
>WSXT02146478.1:0-10370 GCA_011762715.2 Neuroterus valhalla
TATAAATAAACAAAAACTTGCACGAAGATTTAAAAATAAAAAATCTAAATCTTTTATGAAGGTTCCAATAACATTGAAAAACTTACCTATTTTGAACTGTATTCTTCCAACATATGCATATGGAAATGTTATTTATTGAATATAAGTATTTAATTACATTTTATTTAAAAAAATAAGATTAAAATTTTTCATTGAAAATAATAAATAGAAATATGAAATTCGGAAAGAAAGAAAAACATATTTTTAAGGGAAAAATTATATTGTTCTTCGTCTTCAAAAAAATGCAACAATAGTAGCTTTTATGCAGGAGAAAATCCACTCAAAAGACCAGATGACACAGCGAGCAATTGGAGTTTTCTAGAAGTATTTCAGTTTATTTGAAATTAATTGATCAAAGCAATACCTAATGACTCATAAATAACCTTTACGTTGTAATAAATTAAGTTAGTAACTGATTTGTTTTCCATTCCAAATTTTCTCTTTCCTGCTGGAAACTTCGGTTAGGACGTTCTTTTCGAAGCTATGCACGTTCTTCTATTTCTTTCATAACCTTGCCAAAACAAAAATTCTACACGTAGGTTCAGACTTTCCGAATTCACAGATTTTAGCGATACTCAGCTTCATTTTTTTATAATATAAATGATTTTAGTCGACTTTCGTACGTTTTCAATGCTTTGATTCGAAAACCACCTGGAATAGCGGCCATATTGGAATCGAAACGCCAGTGGCGCCGTCAAGATGTCTGATCCCAATAGAGGTCACGTGAAACAATGAGTATTCAAACAATATTTCAAACTTTTCAGCGGTTCAAAGACTGTGAAGGAGAACTAGTAAGTAAAAATTATAATAAATTTAATTTTTTGATAAATTTATTTGATATTGTTTATTATTTTTCATTAAATTATATCTGCAATTAAATATGAAGGGCAGAATGTGAATGCTCATCAAACTTATTTCTTCTTAAGATTCAAAGGGAGTTTATTGCCATGTACCCTGACAGCAATATATTTCTAAGGAATTTTTCAGTTCAGCTGACGCAGAAAATATCTTTTTCACACTCTCGTAACAAGCATACACTTACACTCAGTCACCTTAATCTTTTACAAGACAACAAAATAAATAAACAACAAAAAAAGAAACAGGGACCAAGGAAGTAAATGGCAATGATAAAGAGCCAGCTAAAAAAAAGGCGCAAAGTAGCAGAAGTGAGGAAAATACCGAATCCCAACTTGCTGCAATTTAAAAAAAATATAAATGATTTTTTTTTACGTACCCAATATCACTCTTAGCTTGTACAAATACTATATACGTGATTTTTAATTTTTCAGACTCAGATGATCTTTTGTATGACGAAGATGATACGGCAAGGAAAAAAACCTATATTCAACTTTATATAATATGCGATGAACCATTTAGTGATGAAGACACTGCGATTGGTTTTTTTATTAGGGCTACTGTTTGGATGTAGAATTTGCTACAGATTTGGAGATTTTTTATAATTTTGTAACTGGTAGCTTAATGAATTTAGGCAAACCTAAAGCATGTTCGTCAGCTCTATATAAGAGCTTAATTAATGTAGACAAATAGCCTGGTAAAAATGATTTCAAGCAATTTTAAAAATTTCGTAAATTAAAGTAATTTAAAAATTTCACTTCAAGTATTTTCTAAGATATTTTTTTTCATTTTTCTATACAACCCGTAAGATGTCAGTTGATCAAAAAGATCTAGTATCGTACAACAATTTTTTGAGTTCTATTTTGCAGAAAAAAAGGTTGTTCCCAGATCATAAAAAGTTTTGAGTAACCTTAAATAATTATATTTGTTATTTATATTTTAAAAGTGACTTGTTCCCTTATTGTGCCTATTAATAGATTGATGTAAGTTTTTAAGTTGTGATAAGAACTGTGATTCAGCTGGATTACTGTAAAATAACAATTAAGATATGCGTAATCAATATTAATGAAAATTAAGGCCATTGTATATTAATTATCATTACGACCTAACCTAGTTTATTATTCTTTAAAAATAAAATTTTCACAATATTTTTTACTCATATTTGTATCCTATGCATAGTTTGTGTAACATTTCTTTCTATTTATGACAACTTTCTTTCACTAGTTTTCATTTAAAGGGGTTTCTTCTAAAATGCTGAAAATGTAAATATTTTTATTGAAAATAAATCAGGTTAAATAATATGATTTATAAAAATAAGGTCACTGTCCGGTAGAGACAATACTAGAGCTTCTTCGAAGCCTTCGTTTAGGCACTGGGCACTGTTAGTTTCGAAAAGCTTCAAAATACCACATTTTATGATCTAATTTGACCTGTTTTCTAAAAACAATATTAAATTTTCAGAAGAAAACGTTTCACAAGTATAAGTAGTAAAAAATCATTTAAAACATTTTCCATATTAACTTTTTCAAAAGACTTTATTAATAGTGTTTGGCTACCTTAAATCATAATATATATAAAATATAGTCATGTGTAAAAGACACTAAAATCAATTGGTTACTGTTTTTTAATTATTCATTATCTTCCAAAACTTTCGAGTCTTTCTGCGATTTCAGCAGTTTTCTAAAAAACACACAGAAAAAAAAAGGTAATGTTGATGATTTTACCGCTTGCTCCGTTCATTCCAGTTGGGATGAAAATTCATTCCAAGGTACGACTGAGACAGTTTAATACCTAGCTTGGAATGAATTGTTTCATTCTGAGAGAATGAAGATTTTTCAGTCGTTACATGGAATGAACTTTCATTCCAAGGAATTTAGAGTGTAATCCAAAGACATTTCAAATTGGAGAAATCATTCTTTTAAAATACGGTTTCTGCTTTTTGTCGTGAAAATGATTCGTTTCAAATGAGCTTATTCAACAGATTCCATAAAACACTATTTGTTACATTAAAAAAATTTTCACAATTAAAGAACAACCATGTTTATAAATGCAATGGAAGAACTTGCGAGAGGATTTACAATAACCTAAATTCTTCCAGGGAACATTTAAATTTCGTTCATATTTCTGATCACAAAACAAACAAAAATACTGTTTTTGGGGAAAAAATTGCAAAAAATTTTTGTCCTGAAAAAAAACTCTACTCAAAAAGAATTGTAAAAATTACTAAGTGCTCTACAAAACTGCAGGGGATTTCGAAGTTTTTTGAAAGTTATGAAATATTGGAGAATGAAAGAAGATTCCGAGGGCTTTTTGAGAGTTCTTGGAAGTTTTAGGTAAGTTCAAAAGATTTCGGAATATTTGAAATATTCCAGGAAATTCAAAAGATTCCAAAGAATTTTCAATTGATTCCAATAATTAATGGGTACCTTAGGGAATTTCAATTTTTTTGCCATTTTAACAGATTCCAAGACATTCGGGGAAGATCTGAAAAATTTCAAGGGATTTCTATAGATCCTGAAGAATTTAAAGGAGTTGGAGATAATTTCCTAGAGTTTCATAAGATACACAACAATTTTTTAGGACCTGTGTGGTTTGAAGATATTGTAGAAGATTCCGAAGTATCTTATGATACTTGCGAGGATTTCAATGATTTCAAGGGATACAAAAGCTTTCGAGGTATTTTTATGAGTTTTCCCGTATTAAAGGAAAATATATAATACATATTTTTAAAAAACCTTTCGTAGAATTTAACGAAATTTCATGATATTTTGATGAATTTTGGAGACTTCATTCACAAGAATTCAAAGATTTTCCAGGGTTCCAAAGATTTGAAAAGATTTTTAGAAATTATTTGCCAGATTGTTTTAATTAATTTGGGATTGACCTTAAGTTCTTATTAATTTATTCTAAATTATTTTGAACTTGTCTGAATTCCAAGGAATTCTTTTGAATGCCTGTACACTCTCAAAATCTTCTAAAATCACTGATGAATTCTTTCCATAAGTTGTCATTTATTTTATCCTGAATTGGACTTGAATTTGTCTCCAAAATCACCTTGAATTTGTATGAATATAATGGAATCCTTTGGATCCCTCTAAATTCACTCAAAGTTTGTTGGGATCAATTCAGTTTTGATGGATTCGATCAAATTTTGATGAAATTATTCCAATTATTCTCAATTCATTGAAATTCATTTGGAGATTACTTCAATTCAATCACAAAATTCCTAGAAATAAAAAAAAAGAGTAGAATTTAAAGATGGAATTTGAAAAAAATACTCAAATGTATCCATGGAAATACAAATTATTTTACTTTAGAACCTTCTTATTAGTAGTTTTTTCGACACTGATACTGATATTTACGAATCCAAGAAACATAACTTTAATTCCTTTAACAAAAAAAAGGACGGCAAAATTATCATTCGATACTGTTCATTTAGACAAAATTGATCAATGTTTACATGCCTGCCGTGTATTTTGACGGATAGTAACCCACGAACATGGGTGGCGCCGCCACTCGGCCTTAGTCAACACATGGTGCACTTTCATTTCAGAGTAGCACGGGGCTGCGTATCCGATCCGAATTGTGCGAGAAGTGCACCTCCAAATGCAGCATCTCCACTTCACGAAAATTTACTCTTTAACCAGATTAGGGAAATTGATTTATTTTTAGAAGCTACACTCCGATTTGAATTTAACTCAGCAAGGCATCTATTCTGGTAATATTTGCACTCAGATTGTTATAATAAAAGATAATGTACCTAATCCTTTCAGGTCCTTAGATTCACAATATAAAAGGTTTGCGATCGATCGGTTGGGCATGCCTGATCTAGATCTAGGAGGATAGCATAACCAAAATGGAAGTGTCAACACCTGATGTCAAAAGATAACCTTTGAAAAATCGTTTCGCGTGACCCATTTAACGTAGCAGTTCTTGAGAAAATTCTACAATTTGTCGTTTTTGTTTCGTAAAGTCACTTAATCGAATGCTGGTATCTTACTAGTGAAGTTGTATTCGACAAGCTCAGGTATAAGCAATCATATTGTAATCATGAATATCAAAGTAGCGAGAGAGCCCAGGTATTGTTATAATTATAAGACCTTTTTTTACTTTGATCACACGATGAGAAACTACTTAATTTATCATTACAAAAGCAAATATTTATATAACTTCAAAATCCCAGAAATGTGAATTTACTTTCAAAGATTAATGAAATTCTGACATTCCACTTAAAGTCAAACAAGATAGTTGGAGGGAAGGCGATCAGCGCCAAAGTTTCCTATTTTCCCCGCTGAGTCAAGTTGGAAATTATAATCATAATAATCGCGTCATGCCCCTGAAGCTATATTAGTATAGTTCATTGATTCTTTCTTTTTTTTATTGATTTAAATACACAACATAAGCATTTGGTACGGGTTTAATTTGATATATTTCAGGAATTGAAAGAACTTTGAACCATGGACTGCTATTTATATTTTGCGTCGTTTTCGAGAAAAATAAGATTTGCAATCGTTAAAAATGATATTTCGTCAATTTTAAAGAAAGATTTAGTCCCTTTTAGAGATTGTTATACATTTTGGTTGAAATACACAAGATATCTATTGGGTAAGGCTGCAATTATTTCGTAGATTTTAGAAAAGGGAACAATTTTGAACTTTGACCTACCATTAATATTTTTCTTCGTTGAGGGGAAAAATGTGAATGGCAATCGTTAAAAATTATATTTCTTCAATTTCAGGGATAAAAACAATTTTTCTTTGCTTTGGAGCTCAAGAAACTTGATAATCTCATTTAGTATGTTCCTAACATTGCTACTAAAGCAAGAAGGAACGTTAGAATTTTAAAGTTCGTTGAACGGAATGCTATTCTAGTCAACTTTTTCCGTTTTCAAGATTTTTCTTGAAAAAAGTGTTAACTATGAAGGGCTATTTATATTATGTGTCGTTATGGAGAAAAATGATATTTTTATTGTGAGAAATGGAAAAAAAAACTTTTTCCTCCAGAGCGCGTAGTACGATTTTTTCTTAGCTTCAAATAATCAGTGAGCGTCCAGGAAATACGTACAAAAGAGAATTTTAATGTTCAATCACTTTTGGATTGAACTCAATAGAAGACTCGCCAACGTATCTCAATTTACTACAAGACTGATTTAATTAGAGATTTTTATACTTAGGTTCAGCAATACTAAAATTTATTTACGAAACAAACATACAAAAACGAAACTCTCAATATATTTGGTGAAGGATTACCAACTGAAGAAAAAGGTATATAATTTTTTTTCCTAACGTGATTGTTTCTTTTTCTCATTCGTTGTTGAATTGCAATTTGAGTTAGAAAATGTACACTAAATATACACTATACACTGGTATTCTTTTACAGAACACGCAGTTGTGCTTAAAGATATGACTTGTCCCGACCCTTAAGAAAGTTAGAGGGCTTTTTAACCTTCGAAAGTCAACTAGAATATAATTCAACATTGAAATATGAATTTGTAGGTGCATAAAATTACATTATCAATACATTAAACAAATACTTCATGCACTCCTTTTTTACAGAAACAAACCTTCCATTATTTGATGGATAGAAATGGCTCATTATCCCGTACACAATTGAATATTCTCAAGAATCATTTCGCAAGAGAAATAATAATTCTCTATAATGCTGCAAAAAGAACGGAGCAGAAAGATTTAATTTTCAAGGAAACGGGATTCTACAAGTGTATGCTTGGTACGATACTTTGAATATTTTTCTGCTCTGTTCTTCTACAAATATCCACTTATCTTCGAAATGTAATACACGCATTGATATTCCAGATATCATAACGAAGAGATTAAGAAACGACGGGTGAATCTTAACAGAAAAAGAATTTCTTAAAGTTTCGGCAGCCGTTATCACAAACGCTGATGAGTGGGATGGCCATCGAGCTTCAAGATCGAAAAATAAAAATAAAATTGGTGTACAAGATGCAGAAATAGTTTTTGAAGATGATTTAAATGTGAAAGTAATCGAATAAATACAGAGAATCAAATATGATTCGTTCCATCGGTATGAATACCAATTATTGGAATAATTGGAAGAACATTAATAAATTTCAAGTCTAGATTTTATGTAGGACAACTAGATATGTCTAGGAACGTTAAATAGCGTCAACATAGCTACACTGTCTAGGAACTAGTCGACTCAAACGTTACATCCTAGCCTAGCCACTGTACAGTGAGTCTGTGCCGCGCCAATACAGACTCAAGGTGAACTGCACAGAAACAGTACAGAGACATGAAAATTTTCTACATCTGTAATGCAGACGAATTTCGCCTTTTTTCAGTCTTATGCCAGAAGAGTCCTTTACTTTCAAAAATGAAGATTGCCATGGCGGGAAGGTGAGTAAAGAGAGACTGACTGTATTATTATGCGCAAATAGTGACGGTAGTGATAAGTTGAGTCCCTTAATTATTGGAAAGTCAGCTAAGCCAAGGTGTTTTAAAAATTTACGCAGCTTTCCATGTGAATACCCATCACAGCGACGTTCCTGGATGACAAGTGACAGGTTTCAAAAGTAGCTTCTGAACTGGGATGAGAAACTTGTGGCGCAAAAATGTAAGATAATTCTGTTTGTGGATAACTGTTCAGCCCACCCGAAAGAAAGCCCTTAAAAAACATCAGACTCTAGTTCCTTCCTCCAAATGCGACGAGCAAGCTGCAGCCTCTAGATCAAGGTGTAATCAAAGTCGTCAATTAGAGATATCGCAAGCGCGTAGTGGAAAAATTCTTGAACTTCGTGGATGATCCAATTACGAAGCCTAAAATCAATGTTTTGGATGCCGTGCACTGGGTCACCGCATCTTGGGAGGACATCAAATCAGAAACAATCCAAAATTGTTTCAAGAAGGCTGGATTAGTAACAGAGAATATCGATACAGGCGAGGTAAGCATCTGATTTATACTTTTTCTATCCCTGCATAACTGCAGCTAGGCTTATCTTTTCATTCATGAACTGTTAGAAATTCCTGAAAAAATGCATTTTCACACTTTATATCATTTTGTATTCATGGATGTGCACAATTCTTTGCAGGAACCGTCCGAAATAATGCTAGATGATGTCGAAAATCAGGTTTTGATAAACCGCATTGGTATCACCTTCGAGCACTTCGTAGCTCTTGATGACAATCTTGTCACCACAGAAAATCGGTCTCTATCAGACATTATCACTGACTCGATTCAGGGTAGGGACGAACGTGGTAATGATGACGACGAACCACGGCCTCCTCCATCGAGGTCTGCTGCACTAGATGCGCTCTCTATTCTCAGAGATTATTTCGCTAGTTCTTCAAACGAGTCTGAGAAATTCTTCAGTAGTATCCACAAATTAATTTGAATTTATTACAGTCCTCATAAGTATCCTGCTCACATAATGAACTTCCAATGTGCATTGCATTGTTTATGAATAAATTATAATTTATATTAGTGATACTAAATAATATTTTTTGCTGATAATGGATGCTGATGGTTAATTATGAAGAAAAATCATCTGATGCATTGATAAAATTACAATATTTACGAACAGGGCCGGATTAACAAGTAGGCAGAATAGGCAGTTGCCTGGGGCCCCCGATTTTTGGGGGCCCTAGAAAAATGAAAAAGACTTCTAAAATTTTCTTACAAACATAAAATTCTGAAGAGTAAAAGAAAAATATAAACAGAACTGAAAATAGATTTTACTCAAATAAAACTCAATTGACCGCATTCAAAAGGAGACAACCGACGAACTAGACAAGGTTCCTAAAAAGGACATTTCCGACTCATTTGACAAATTGTATGAGTGTGCAAAGAAGTGTATCGAAGTGAAAGGAGAGTATATTGAATAATAAAAAATAATTATCTCAAACTGTAAACTGGTTGTTTTTATTTTGAAAAACTTCGGTTATTTTTGGAACAGTGGGTGAAGAAGCCATCAAGCGGAAATTTCAACTAGAATGATGAATGAGTGAATGATTAATGATGAATGACAAATAAATGACTGTACACTGAGAGAAAAATTTCATTGAATCAATGACCCAGCCTTATGAATACGAGCATTGCTTCAACCAAAAACCTCGTCAAAACATCCGCCAAAGTTACGTGAACTCCAGATACACTGATGCACAAAAAACTCAGTCATTTGTATAAGATTCTAATAGAAGATCAATTAGCTGATGTATTTCCTAACACAGAAATAGCTTTTCGGATTTTTTAACATTAACGATCACAAATTGTTCTGCCGAACGATCCTTCTCGCAATTAAGAAAAATCAAAGCTGCTGAAAGAGCTACAACGCGACAAGAGCGACTCGAGATGTTAGGTTTACTTTGCATTGAGTCAGATTTATTGAATAAAATCGATATTGATGATATAATTGATGTATTTGCCGAAAACAAACGTATAAAACGACATGTTTAAAATATAGATAGTACTTTTATTGATATTATTACATTGTGACAATAAAATTTTTATGAAAGATATAAGTTTGTATTTTTTATTCGAAAAAAGAAGGGAACGGACGTGAAAAAGAAGGCCCCCAAATTTATGTTTGCTTAGGCCCCCGTTGAGGGTTAATCCGGCCCTGTTTACGAACGACATGGTGAGATGGACTTTTCCCGCATATAACGCTCTTTTCCGTCGGTCTCTTGAAAAGCGTTCTATCGAGGTTTCACTGTATTATTAATGAAGTGCACATATTTGTTCACTTGTTTATTAATGCATGAAAAATTGTAGACAAACCACTATATATTGAATAATTAAGATGATGACTGAAAATTTTTTCTTAGACCCTGAGTTAATATTCACAAAAAGTATACTAAAAAATAATGTGCAGCGAGATTCAAGAAATAGCGATGAGTCAAGGGCATCATAAAATTTGTCATTTGTACCTGTTATTATACCAAGTACGAGTAAATGTGTAAAACTGTTTCTTGACTCTGCTGGAAAAGAAAATGTTCAACAGTGGGAGATACATATTATGTGTAGTATTCATAAAGGAACAGTGAAAATTTCCGAAGAATGTAGTACCAGTGAAAGTAATTACTTAAATGAGGATAAAGACATCATTCAAAACGTACACAGACAAGCTGAGTCACCGATGATGGCATTGTTCGGTTCATGTGACCTACAGAAATTTGAAGAAACACCACTAATAATGTTCACGATCAGTCGTCGGATCAAATGCTAGGTCAAGGTACTCTTCCGCGACATGAAGGTAAAGTTACCCAAGCTTTGGTTTTTATACAGGGTTGCGACATTTGACCCACGGAAAATTTCCCTGATATTTCCATGATTTTTCCATGATTCCAGAAAAATTCCCCTGATTTTTTTCCATACATTTTCCACACGAAACATACATTTTTTTACACATTTCTGAGATTTATATTTACAAACATCTGATCCTAAAAATGTATGAAAATATTATGAATTTCTTACGATATACGATATGATATGTTTATACA
>WSXT02146489.1:0-10370 GCA_011762715.2 Neuroterus valhalla
GGGGGGTGGGGGGGGGGGGGGGGTAAACCAGTAACGAAAGGTCCGAGGAATCGCCAGTTTTGTTTTTACAAAGCCGGGGAGGTGGAGCCCCTCAGTTGGGGGTCGAGGGGGCGAAGCCCCTTTCATTCACAGAACAGGAGGAAAATCGGCCGTGTTCCCTCCCGAAAACAGGAGGGAAATCATCGAGTTTACCTCTGCTATCAAGGAAAATTATATAATTTTAAAGTATACAAATTTTCTTTTTGATGCCCGGAAAAACTTTGAGTTAATAAGAGGAAGTCAAAGAACCTTGTGGCATACATACAATTAGATTATATCAATCATAATGACAAAATGTCAAAATAATATAATTCATAATAGTTCATCTACAGATCTGATGAAGAAAACCAGCTAGTTTCCGAGACGTAATTGATAATTGAATTTTGGGAGAAACAAATTATTGATCTGGAAGTTGTTGTTTTCATAAGGTTCTTTTACCTCATTTTATGAACTTCAAAGTGATATAGTATTCAGTATCTAGATCAGAAAGTTTCAATTAGCTCTTCAGAAACTGAGCATGCGTAAGAAAAATGTATAATGACAAGCACTGATCGATGGATGTTACACCTACTGTGGAATTAATGCTAGGATTGTGCAAGATATAATATAGCAAGCTGGAGATAAAAGATTTCAAGGATCTGACGTAAAACAGTCTTAACGGAAGTCCGTTAAGTACGTCCGTACAGACCGTGTCTTATCGAAGGAACGCAGTTTTGATCCTCAACCTACCGTGCCGTAGCATAACAATTACCCTATTAGTCCCCATACTCTCTGACACTTGTAAGAGCCTATGCCAACCATTTTGGCCCACGATACTCCCTTACACTTCTGGCTTGAGATAACAGATATAAAATTATTGAACTCGAGACGTTCCATTACATTTTGGAACATTGAAACTACTTCTGGTAGAATCCGGCGCCTAGTGGAATGCTGGTACTAATAGTAATAATAATAAGCGGACTTGGGAAAAGGGGAAGATTGTGGCCTACATTATTTCTATGACCAGTCACACCTTCTCTTTCTCCCAAGTCCGCTCAAATTCATCGCTCATGGCGATTAACGCTCTCCACCAGTACGCCGGATTCTATAAAAGGACTACGACATATATATGGGTAATTCTCCAAATACAGGGAACTTTTGGGAAAAGTGAATTTTTTTAGAAAATATTTTCAGAATTTTAATTTGTGCTTTAAGTCAGATCCATTACTTTAAAAAAAGGAACTTCTGAAAGTATGCACGCTACAAATTTATTTTAAAGGTTTGTGTGGCTTTTTGACGCCATGCTTTATCTTATCATAACCTTTTTTTCAGATAAAATAAATCAATCTCTGAGTATAGTTCGAAAATGGAAGGTTTTACGTAGAAATTAATTTTTTTCTGTGTTAATATCATCATTTAATTCAATAACATTACTAACAGTTTTGTAACAATAAATTATAGTAATTTTCTGATATTATACATTTTTTGCAGTCGTAACAACCAACTTTGATTCAAAATATACAAATGTTCCTAATTTCGCATTAACATAAATTTCCTTAATAATAAGAATTTAACACTAAGAGTCTATAGTTTTCTATAAAAAAAAAATAACTACATCAATAGATTTATATATGATTATATAGATATAATAGAGGTTTTCAGAGATTGAGCTTTACAAGCTTCATTTACAACAGATACTTTTCGGTCTTTCTGTGACTTCTACCTGATTATCTATATTTGATTTATCCATTTGCTTCTTCTCTTGAAAATTCTGACAGTGAATACGATTTTTGATTTTCACCTATATGGACTGTTTTTCACCTATATGGACGCTGTTTATTTCCCTGCGAACGTTTTATTTATAAATAAACGCCATTCCCATGAAAAATGTAATAATATATATTTTCACATTCAGTTAAATCGTTGAAAAAAATACCATTTCCATATTCACGATTTTCACGAAACATAGTTTTCACAAAATATAATTTGCACTTTAAAAAAATTCTAAGTTCACACTTTCAATCAGATTTATTAATAAGATTTCAATAAAATATGTATAATCATAAACGTTTCAAGATTGTAAGAAGTCAAAGAGTTCCCAAATGAAAAGAAGATTTTCCCAGTTTTAATTAGGAAAATCGTATTCTTTGTTCATTTCAGTGCTTCTATGATTTAAACAACATGATTTATCGAAAAATCATTACTTTTCTGCGAAAGTTCTTGGGAGAGGCACCAGAGGCGGATTTAGGAATTTGCCACCCCTGGGCGAAAATGAAGAATGCCGGCTTTTTTTTCGAAATGACCATTAAACCGAAGGAATTTATTTAATATTTCATCACGGTGATATATTTATTTCTAAATTTCTTCTCTAGAAAAAGATTTTTATTCTCGGAGACTGTATTCTCATCACTATTTTTTTTCATTTTCCTTTCTCTATTTTTTTCGGTCCAAAATTTGCCGCCCCGGGGCAGTGCCCATGTTGCCCCTTAGGTAAATCCACGCAATCCATCCCAGACAAGCTGAAAGTAAGGTTACGTCGATGGAAAACAACACAAAAAGTGTTCCTAAAGTTTCAAAGTAAAATGCATTGGAAAATCCTTTTGCGATTTGTTTTCTCTCATTCTGATATATATTTTGATCCTTTATTCATTAAATTTCGTTTACAAATATAGAATCAGTTGTCAATTACGTCGATGGATACTAATAAAAATACGCAAGGTTTTCGAAAAATTCTTCTCAATCAGTGAAGAAAGTTCCTCATTTTCACACTCAAATCGTATCATATAAAGTTTGGAATATCAGGTGCATGTACAGAAGACTTGACGAAGTTAATTCGGGGATACTGGAAATTCATTGGGTGGTACACGTGAGGAATACTATAAAAACCGATCCATTGAAAACAAGTGATCAACCATGTATGTTGTCAAAGAAAAATATATGTTTAAATACTCCTAATTGCTAAGGAAAAAGTGACATAAATCAGATTTGGAACATAAACGTGTTTATGGTATTGGTGAATTCGTGAGAAGAAGCTGCATCTAACTCAGTGCCGGATTTAACGAATGGCAAGATAGATATTGCCCCCTCCCCCGAAGGAGGGTCACACGCCCCCTTCAGCAGGTCCAAATTGTCAAATTGTCCAGCTAAGTTGAATGTCAAATTGCTGACCGGACCCCTTTTCTTAAATCCATCACTGATCTAACTCGTGATGAAAATTAGTAATTGTAAACAATTATTGCGTAAAACGGTTATCGGAAATATCTTAAAATACAGAAAATAAGAAAATAACCGTCCGTAAAATACGTGGAAAAAAATTATACAAAGTTGCTTGCGTCTCGTACTTCACCTTGAAATTATATAGTTCTTGCATCGAAAATTAGTTTGAGTCGAGGAAACAATTTAAAATTGGATGAATGATAAGCTCTGTACAAATACAATTTGCGTGAGGCTTTATATGAGAGACTTTATAGTTTGCTTCAAACTATGCGAGTACATTCGTATAACTTTTTTATTCCTATTTGTTATAAGTTAAAAATGCTTGTCCCTTTTCTTATAGAGATAATTTCAAACATGTAGTATAAATTGGAAAAAGAGCAAGAGCACATTCACCCTATGCCAGGAATGGATTCCATTTTTGAAAATTTGATTCTTCGTTAAGGTTCTTTCTTCGTAGAAACAGCTCATTTTTCATTATCTCAGTCTGGAAAAATCTTCACTTTCATAGGTTTCTTCTTAGATTGTCAGTAATCGCGAGTTGGATAACTGAGAAGTAAGAACGCTCATAATGTATAAGTATTTTTCCTGTATGAACTTCATGGAATCTCAAAAACTTAAGTTTGCTCCGGAACGAGCAAGATAACCCTACTCTAAGTTACTCAATTAGGGATTACCCGTTTCAACGATTACCGACAGCCTTGGTTACTTTCAGTTTCTTTTCTGTTTCCATAGATAAATAAATGTATTTGGTACTTTGTGAATATTATATGATTTACCAAGTGGGCTATGTAGGATATATCCTTGATATTATTAAAATGAAATAGCAGTGTTTGTTTTTTACTCAAACACACAAAATATTTTATTCTGATTGTGTAAAACAAATAAAAATGCATTCCGAATAGGAGTGTTGCATCATGTGTGGACGCTCCCTTATTTCAAAAAAATTTTTAATAGTTTTGTAAAAATTTATTATTACAATTAAATTAATTCAATTCTACAAATTTTGAACTCGGCATTTTATTCCGCGAAGATATTAGTTTTACGACAACAAAAAAATATTATGGTAGGAATCGGTTGAATATGACTCGGCCTTGATACATAATATAATTTAATATAATATAAATATGAATTTTCAAAATGTTTCGTCTTTGTTCTGAATCACAATGCTTCGAGCATAAAGTAATTCTTACGAAGTATTTCTTACGAAGTAAAAAAACTTCAAGGTCCAGTGTTTCCATCAAAGGCGGAATTTATGTGCGTTATACATACTTCTTGTTGGAACCATTTTAAAAACATTAATTTTCTATGTGCTTTTGACCAAACAATTGAGCTTTAATAAGATGGAATCTCGGTAATAGAAAATGATAAGCCAGGAAGATGTTAAAAATTTGACTTCAGAGTGGTCTTCGGACAGTGATGAATGCGCATGAAATTCCAGACAATGTGAAATTAATCACAATTAGCTACTATTCATCCCAGTTTCCGGAAAGTTTCGACAGTCTTTTCCTCCGAAGAATTAACTACGAACTCCTATGCGATTTGAATTTTGAGATTCTGGTTTAATTCAGTTCATTGCGGTAAATGAAGTGTTCTCAAATGAGGGTCTAATGAAGGGCTCTAAACTCCCGGAGAAAATATAAGTAAATATAACAGGATTAAAAGTAAAATATTTCTCTTTTAATCATAAAGTTTCTGATGAAGAGGACGTGCTATTTATGAATATCATACTGCAATCAAAATTACGTTATAAAATGATATGGGTTAAATAAATTTGCTAAATGAAAAATTAACTGAATGTTAAAGCGTTTTCGCTGGAGTTTCGTGGAGTTAATTTATAAATTTTTAGTTGCCGTCAAACTTTATGGGATACATATACGTGATACACTTGTTAGTTGCGTCGCTAAAGAACCACTTCCGCGGATTATGCATACTTCAACTTCCCCGGGGGTAACTTTGCTGAACTGCATCCACTTACCAGTAAGTCGTTGTGTAACTGGAGTCGTAAGTACCTCGCAAACTTTTTTAACGTCATAAATTTCTCAAGTCTGCACTACCTGCTTTAAAAGTATGATAGAAGTAAACAATTTTTTGGATTGACTGGAAGCCTTCGAGAATTGTTGAATTGAAATGCAATTTTTTTTTTAATGAGGTAAGAAACTTAACACAATAACTTTCAAAGCAATTCAAATTATTAGCAGTAAAAGTGTTCATGATTCTCAAATAAACAAGTTGAAGGGAATAATATAGGATAATTCCATTAAGGGCGTATAAAACTGTTGCCGTATGAGTGTCCAGAGTTTTTTTCTACAACAATAAATATTTTTTGCTGAATCTTTGGGAATGGTATAGAACATTAGAATAAACGTATGCCTACTAGAATGGTCCAGAATATTTCTTTTTCAAATTTCTATGCATTTTGCTTGGAAATGTGAACGGAACCACACTAAAATAAATGCGCTTTTTCGTCAGAAAAAAATGATATTAAGAGTTGACGCAAGCCCCATGAAGTTTAACACGTATTTCCCACAAGGAAAAACAACGTTTTCGGAAGTTTTATTCAGAATTCTCAATATTAGCTGCATAATTTGAAAACTCAAGATTTATACGAATAAAATAATAATTTTCAAGTATCACCCTTATAACTCTATTGCATAGTAGTCCAAAAACCCCCATAAGTCGAATAATTGGGTTTTCAGATGTATTCTGTGAAATATTTTCACTCTTTTCTCAATGTTTGTGAAAAGCAATTGGAACAAAAGAGCTATCATACATGAGAGACAAAAACAAAGAATGGAATAATTAGGAGTAGGTAGAAGGACTGCGTCTGCCCATGACTTGTAAAAGTTTTGTTCAAAATTACAACAAGGACTTTATTGCAATGCATAGTAGAAGAATTTGAAATAACAAGGAGGGGGAAGGGCTTCTTGAACTTGAGAAAACACGTCCCGACAATGATTATATATTTACAAAAGATTACAAAGACCTCAAACTCTAATCTTGTTTTGCTACGTAGTTGACTACTTACAATTTTCTGAATGTAGTAAAATTGAAGCATATTTTAAATATCTGTTCTATTTCAGGGAAACATTTTTATAAATAGGAAGAGATTGTTCAAAAGAATACCACCATTCGCATTGATTTTTCACTTTCTTATCTAGGGTAAAAAACTCGATTTTCGATCCGTTCACAGGCATCGAAAATAAAATTTTCGATTGAGGTATAATGGAATCTTGAGTTTCAACTCGATGCAGCTAATATTGGGAATTCTGAATGAAATTCACAAAAAGGTATTTTTCCGCATGGCAAATACGTGTGGAACTTCATGGGGCTCGCACCACCTCTAAGTATAATTTGTCTTCGGGAAAATAAAAATTTGAGAAAAATGGTGTGCATTTTTGAATCACTCTAATGTCTCCTTTTACCCCGAATTTTTCAAGTTTTCATGTTTCTTCAATGTTACATCATATATTTTAGTTGTAGATAATAAAATTCAATGTAGATTACTGGTCCAAGTAAGTAATTGGAACAGTAATCTACATTAAATTTTATTATCTATAACTAAATTATTTAACCCTGGTAAACACATACCATCATAAATATGTTACATCATATACTTAGATCTGAGTTAAAAACATGAAATGATACAGTACAATTCTTCAAACTGAAAGATTCTTGATACATCTATTTTTTATGAATAATAATTTCGCTAAGATGTACATAGTATTCTACTTATTTCATCCTCTCCTATGCACATCAGTTTTCTTCTCTTTTTGCCTTGCTTCCAAATGTGATATTTGATCAGCACTGAGATTTATAAAGCTTAAATATTAATTGAATTATAACTAACTGCGGATTCATTCATACACACTCCTGTTCTTCTAAAAATATTTAGTGGCGAGCTATTTTGGAGTAATGGCAGAGTGAATAATATTTTTAAAACCATGTGAAAATTATTTATTTGAGATTAACTGCAAATTAAAAAAAAAAACAGATGTAAAATGTGAAAGCTTTTGAGTTGTTAAATGCTCCACGCCCAACGTTACAGTTCTAAAATGAACACGACGTTGCACAATGTTGTAGCAGGCCTCCAGAATAAATTGTACATAAATTTCTCAGAACATGAATTCAAAATTTCCAAGTTTTGTGGGCACCCGTTTAAGGGTATCGAATTGAGAATGTATTCGATAAAGTACTTTGCTTGGAAGCGAAAATAATCATATTACTGTGGAAAAAACACGTCTTGAATAAATAGTGTGAAAAAATCCGCACCATTTTTTTCGAAGCCTTTTACTGAGATGTGTTCATCTTTCCCGTGTTTTAAAACAATGTATTTTTTTTCCTTCAGCTGGAGATATATCATAAGTGTCAACATTAGTTAAGCCTTTGATGAATGATTTACTGCAAACAAAGAGTAAGACGAAAGGTTGTACTGCAAGTTGAAATTTAAATTCTCAGATTGTTCAGTCGTTCATGATTTACTGAGCACAGGTTATTTCAAAAGATATTGCATAATCCGATCCTTTTTCTTTGATATTACACATAAAGGACCATAAAAGGTAAACTGATAATAAAGTGAGTACATTCAAAGTAGTTACGGGAATGGGGTTATTTGTATACTTAGGGCAGAGATTCCGACTAGAGGGAGCCAGATGTGATTTCAGAGATTTAGAATCCTGAATATTGCGACTTAAGAATCCGGGCTTGCAGTCGATAGCTTTTGGTCCAAGAAATATGGAATTTGATGATGGGTATTCACAAAAGTTGTAAAATCTTATCGCTATCCCTCGCATATAGATATATGAGATAACACACAGTATAAATTTCATTGCTTCTGTATCTGAAATACTTTAATTTGAATATTTTACAAGTTTAAACAGTTTTATGTTCCGGTGATTCCAAAAGAAGAAGAATAAAAATTTAGCTTTGATTCGGCTCTGATTTTTAAAAAAATTTGTTACTTTCCCCACTGAAAGCTTTCTCACCTACTATAATTAAACTCAGAATTAAATCATATTCCTAATATGTACCAAACAAATGTAGTTTTGGATTAAAAGGATTTCTAAAAATGATAGAAATGAGAACCTTAAAACAAATAGAGGCAAGTGAATGTCAACGATAAACAATTCAACTGATGCACAATCTTATCCGAAAAATTACCATGAAGCATAGAAAATTTCCAAAAATTAAGAAATTTATGATGAATTATGGTATCTTCCTATGAATAACGATAACTATTACGCATGTCTGTTTGTCCGACTTCTTTAGGTCATCCTTCTCAAAGACGAATGATGTAACTAGCTGGGCGCAGGGATTGAGAAAAATTGGAAGATTTTTTTTCGATCCAAACTGAGTAGAAAGTTTAGTCGGATAAGCCCGGATTCATAAGGTTCAGGGAAAATTGATTAGTTCATAAGGATGAGCTTTGAATTCATTTAGATTCAACGTTCAGTTCCAGATGGATTGGGAGGTTGTTATGATAGCTGCTGTATTATTTCTGTATTTGGTTTAATATTTTAAAGAGTCTATGGTTTGAAAAGAATTAAAATATATCATACAGTTTTACCAAGGATTCCTTGTAACTCAAGTTCGGCTTGAAAAGAATTGGAAGGTGGGTTTTTGAATTAATCTGGATTGAATTCAGTACTGGTGTAAGGACTGAACAAGATTGAAAACCCAGGCCAGATGAGCTTCTGGATCATTCGGATTGGGAAAAAACGGTGAGTCTTAATTGACTGTAACTAAAGTTCGTATGATTGTAGCGCGGATTGAAAATGATTAAAAAAAGTAGTGCCAGACTGATTTTGGTGTTTGATACACGAACTGAGAATGAATGAAAAGTCGGACAATGAAGCATTGAAAGGTTTCTTTTTTTTTTGTAACTGATTCACTCGCGTTGGACTGGATGAAAAGGTTGGTTCGGATTGACGTAGGTAGAAGCTTATATTGATACATGGATTGAAAAATTTCATAAATCCGATTCAGAAAATCATTGTATTCATTCGAATTGAACTCAGGTATATGACAGATTTAAAATTTGGTTTTGAATTAGATTCGGATTAATACGCAAATTAGAAAGGATTGAAATGAGGGATCGGAATGGTCTCGTATTGGCTCCGGATTGATCCAGGTTGAATTTTGTGTTGATCGGCAAGGATTGACTGATCTGTTCGGATAAACCTTGGATTTATCCGAATTTAATTTAGAGTTAACACATCGATTAAAGAGGTTTCTAAACATGTTTCATTGGATCGGATACCTTTTATGGAATGAATCCCTATTCAAAGTTTTCCGAACTATAATAATGTATGTAACACAAATCGGTAAAGTGTAAACGTCAGCATTTTCCACCGCTTTTCTCATACTTTTATGTTTTTCGCAAATCGTTCCGCCTTTGACGGCCAAGAGAAATCAACGGAAAAGCTTGTGTGGTAGATCGGACAGTGGAAATCTGTGGTCCATTTACGAATTTCAACTAGCCACGATACGTAATGACTCGTACGGAGTCGCGCGGTCAGAAATCACATTTCGAATTCTAGACCGTCCGCGGTGCAGACTGGCAGTTGACCTCCTCCCCTATCGTTACTACGTCCCTGATGGGCCATCTTCCTCCGTAAATGTGCTAACTCCATCCTTCCGGATTTCAACCTATCGACTATTCTCGGATTGTAATCGCCGTTCCATTTACTCAAGCGTATAAGTCTTCGTGCAATCGTGAAACAGACCATTTTCTCTTCACCAAATTCAACGTTTTTGATTTGTTTATTTTTATTAATGGGCTTTTTTACAGAGCCATCCCTCCTTGTACATCATGTTCAACAAAAAAAGGTGAAAAGACAAAAGTGAAACAGAAAAGCGAGAAACTCGTTAATATGAGATTTAAGAAGATACATAAAAAATCGTCGGTGAGAGTTTGGTTCCATCTTATTCGAAGCAATGAAAATCTCCAAAATGCTATTATTTATTCTTGTACTCCATTTTTGTTGCAACATACTACTACACAAATTCAACCTAATTTTGAGGATCGTCGTTTTTCTGTGCAGTAAAGCGATTCCGGAATGGGAATTCCGTTACGGAGCATGATTCAACATGGATAAAATAACATTAAAATTATTAAAATTAATCAACATTCATAAATT
>WSXT02146500.1:0-10369 GCA_011762715.2 Neuroterus valhalla
ATCTCGGTGAAATATAAAGAATGCTTAAACCTATATAAGGTGATTTTTCCAGGGTCCAATGGCAGTGATTGCTCTCAAGCGTATGCTGCACACACCTGTGCCAGCTTAGTGCCTTTGCAAACATGCCGGAAAAACAATCAAGGAAATTCCTAGCGTACTTGATTTGACAAATAAGGATTTGCGTATTCTCCCAAAGTATATTTTTATTATTAATTATAATAACAAATCTTCGAAAGACTGAAAAGGTTTCAGAATTAGCTGCGCTTCATGAACGAATCTCGTCCCTAGTCAGGACGTCCTACAGGGAAGGGAATATATGCCAATTTGTTTGTAGTACATCGTTATAGTTCCCTGAGAAGTGCCTGGGGCTTAATTTTGTATTCCTTGTATCGCCTTAACGAATCCGATTTCAAGTTGAAGCTTGAACGAGAATAAGCAGAGAAAAAGAATGAGGACTAAAGACTAAAGAATAAGGAAGAATAAAGAGTTTAAAAGCGGGCCGATGGCTAAAGAAGGCAGGCGCATTAAGGGGGCGGTCAGGGGCTTCCTATTCGGTGGCTTGTTAAATCCCGGCCAAGGCCCGAGCGTTAACTCTGGCCCAATTAGCATACGGCGCAGGCAACATCGCGAAATACACCTGCTTGCTCACCCGCAGGTTGCTTGGTAGCAGGTGGCTCACCTGTTTCATGCCGGATCGGCTATATGTACGGCATGAGCTTCCAAAAAAAATATCGTCGCCTTCATGCCTTCACTTCCCTGGCTTTGGAGCCTCCAGCAATATCGCAGGTGGAATAGTCTCAAATCATAAACATGTGGGTAGACCGACCTTGATCATTGATATTTCGTGTTCCTTTCAACATGATCAACCAGCGAGACTCCAACTTATAACTACAACCTCACAATAGTAATCATTAACGGAACAACAATTGGAGTTGTGAGATTGAAAGTCTTTGCATTCCGAGAAGAAACTCAAATGCCGCATAAAGTAATTTAAATTTATAAATACGACTATCCAATTCTGCTTTCCTTGAATTGAATGTTTTTCAATGAGAATGAGACAACATTTTGTACAGTTGAAAAATGGTACGACAGGCATTTCCTTGATCGTTTTACTGGCATGTTTGCAGAGGCACAGGTGTGTGCAGATTAGTGATTGCCACTGGACCTTGGAAAAATAACCTTATATAGCTTCAAGCATAATTTATACATAACCACAACGAATTGGATTTAAGAGTAATATTCACCATCAACAAAGATTATCTCCATGCGGTAAAATTCACCTGGGTCTTACCCCCAACATTGGGGACTGTTACTTTATTGCATCTCCTTTTGTTCTGATGCAGAAACCTCAAACTTTATCCTCTTCAAAATTGCCGGCAGCAAAAATCCACTTATGTTTTTCTGCGTATGTATGACAGACTGATGTCCCAAATTCGAGAACCCAAGGTTATAAATGGTGGAATTCATTTTCCTTGATGTTGATGGTAAGAAACTTCGAAGATCATAATCATCATTATCCTAATTTGAACATTTACTTCATAATATCTACAGAAAAAATCGAGAATCAAGATATCCTGCAAACTCAATCTCATTCTGGTTTCGGGCTTGGGTATAGACGACCTTGGGATGAGATTGAGTGAGTTGAAATAAAACAGTCAGGGCCGAATACACGCGAATAATTGACGCCAACTAAAGTGCAGCTGCGAAAATATATGCTAAGGTACTACTGCCCACTTTCAATGCACGGCAGTGGCGGAGGATAGAACGAGGAGAGCGCCCCTCTCCAAACTCTCTGCACCGTCTCGTCCACGAGCGCATTTCGAGGAAGGTGCGAGTTCGGGTGGATTTTAATTGAGTTTGCAGTGTAAAAAAATAATACATTGCAATTGATATAATGAATAACACTACAACAATGAAAAGGAAAAAGAGTTAACGAAGAAACTGATATTCTCATACACTATGCCATCAAAGTGATCTAGGAAATCACATAGAAACGATTACCAGCCACGAAACTCCATATAATTCAAAGTAATTTCTTCGAAGAAAACAGCATTCACCTAGAACCCAGACGACTAAGACAGTCGGAAGGATTAAATGTCTTTAACTAGACTGCTTATTAGACACATCCAACTAACGCATTTCATTTCGATACCAGATATCTCCAATAATTTCTTATAAACCCAAACCCATTCAAAAAGGTGCTTAGTTCACTGAATTGAATGGGTCTTCTGAACCTACTCTAGTTTTGTATTGTATTATAATGACACATTGAAATATTAACCTTATTAATTTGACCAAAGTTTGGAGGATTTACGTTCTTCAGATACTCATGCCTCTAATATTATTACACAGGTCGACTTTATTTAATTTGCATGGTTCGTAAAGTAGCCTAAGTTTTTTTATTCTTTTGGGGATTGGGTATGCAAAATTTCATTTGGACGAGGTAAGTGAATCGGGAAACGAGAGAGAAGCGGATGAGCAAGAGAAATTGGAGGCAGATAACGAAAAAAAAAGGAAATAAGGGAGACACCACGAGGGTCAAGTTAACATTGCTGCCAGCATCAACATAGCTACCAGCAAAGGAGTTTGACCATGCCGTGGTATCACAACAGGTAAAAAACTGAATCAAGTTAAAGAACTGCAACGGTTCAGTTGTAACTTTCGTACAACACTCTTAAATGTTTCAAGTAGTATCAGACCGTCTTAAACCTTTCCAGAGGCAAGGTGTAAAAATAAGTAAACCTCTTCTCGGTAGCTAATAAGCAGATCAAGTTTTATGTGAAGACACATTTCGGATCACAAAGAGGAATTACATTCTATTTTTATCTTTCTTTACTGGACCTTAGTTGTAGAGGATCCAGAATTAATTATCTGAAACGAGTTTGGTGGTAATTATACTCAATATATTACATGAATTGAACACTTGACGTCATTTTTAGATTATGCTTCACCCTCTTTGTTCTTTTCGCATCACCATTATGATTACAGCACATGCGCACTTCATATGGATGCGCGTACGCCAGCTGCGCATCAACGTTTCTTATTTGACTTGACGTTGTATGATACACTAGTAAAATTTTCATACAGTTTGACAACAGAGATGCTAGGAAGTAAAGGTACCAGTGATTGCCGTAGAAAATCCCACTGCTCTTGTAATGTGCGCTTTATGTTGAACTCTGCATCTATTCTTGCGAGATCAACAAGAATAACGCATGTCCTATGAAAATGATCCGCGGATCCTGAAATGCATTCCTGAAAAATAAATAAATAATTAATCTAGACGTCACATTGGGAACTGTTTTCTCCAAATCTTTTATGGTGATGAAAACTAACAGCATATTGTTCCCCTGATATATATGTGCTTTGATCATATTCAATCGTCTGTTAAACGAGATTTTGTAAAGCAATATGAGTACGAATACTGTGTATATACCAGTAATTCCAGGTTGAAAGAAATTCCGTTAATATAAAATCAGTTCAACTTCTGGATCTGGAAGACGGGTTTATACTTTATATTGATCGAAGCAGCTAACACACCGTGACGGAACGTGCCGGTTCTCGAGATTTGTGACTCTCTAATTGAAATAAACTGCGTGCAGTGGTACCGGGTCGCAGCATGAAACTTGAAAGGTAGTGCGATACAAAATTGTCCTCAGAGCAGGGATTTGACGCCACTCTAGGTGCCTTGATGCAATTGGTTATGCACAGATATTCATCATCGTATTCAGGTCTTTCATGTAAGAACATGAACCACACATACAGTACTAGGGTCAATTACAAAACTCTCTTGACTTTTTATAACATCAGAGTAAAACTTGTGGATAAACTTTATTCTAGTTTAAATTTGAATGGTGTTTACTCCACCTCGGTGGTGATTTAAATGTTTTCAACTTAAGTTGTTTTGTTTGTATTGCATTTTTCACCTCATGTGGTCGACTCTTGGTATCCTAGACTCATAGAGGGACACATTTATTTTACATAATGAGATATTCGAGAAAGTTGCTTGTCGCAGTTCCGAACGAAAACTGAAGGTATTAATTTGATCTTTAGCAGAATGATCCCAGAATGTAACAATAATTTGTTCCATTATTTCGAGACAGATTTTTGAATCAAAACTTAATACTCTGTTGCAGCAAAAACGATTCCTTCAGATTTACAGTGAAATGATTCTTCAGGTGGAATGATTTCATACACCTGCATTAAACCTGAAAAACCTTATTCTGATATTGATTGATGTGCTTTCCAAATGATCAACTGCAAGAAGAACAAATCTAGGAAACGATAAAGTTTCAATTGAGATGCTTTAAAAGTTCGGTGCTTTTTATGTTAGATCATAATCAATATCCGAAGCTGGAGAAATCAATTTATTCAGCGAAGAAATGATTGAAAATAAAATTGTCTCTCCTTTCTTCATGTTGATACAAATTCTTGTATCAATCAAATACCATTGTCGTGAAAACGAAACCTTCAGATTTACTATAAATTGATGCATCATGAGAAATGATCTTATACAACTGGGAATCTTCATCCTGACACTGATCGATGTATCATCCAAATGGTATCAATTTGAGGAATATAATCTACAGCGAAATAATCCAAAAATAAAATACTGATTTGTTCTAAAAAATTTGATAGGTTCAATTAATATCTTTTTTACAAATTCAGTTCTATCCATTTCTTATCGAAACTGGGAGACCGACCATAACTTACTCTACCAATTAAGGTGGGGTAGGGGCTAGAGGCAGGCGTTGCATCAAAAACTACAGTTGGCAACATGGAAGTAACGTTGAGTTGAGCATTCAATCATTGTGTTCAAAATTCGTTTTGTTTTTGGTTGAAAAAAATACGTTTTATTTTTGGTCACGTGTTAATAACTCGTTTTCTTTCTGGCTAAATAACAATAAACTTTTTACTTGAAAATTGATATTTTATAGTTCAAATTTTAACTCTGTGGTTAAAATGTATGTTTTCTGTGAAAAGTTTATTCATATTTTGTAGGAAATTCATCTTGTTTTGAAAATCATCTTTTTCGTATCATATTTTGTCAAAAATTCTTTTTTAATTATTAGAAACATGTTTTGGTCAAAAATTTATATTTTTGTACTGGAATTTTAACTGTTTTGTTAAAAATTCGTGTTTTCGGGCCATCCCTCAATTGTTTAAAATGCATGGCTTTTGTTGAACATACGTGTTTTTTTTTGTAGTATGTTGATCCTCTTGGTTGTAAATTCAACTTCTCCGGTTTAATTCAACTGTTTTTGGGTTAAAATAAAAATATCTCTTTGTTGAAATACTAATCATACATGTTTTGTTGAGAATGAATATTTTAAGATTGGAAACTTAACTATCCGCATAAAAATTGGATTACTTATGCTCAACTTTAACTATGAGACAGAAAATTTACTTCTTAATGGAAAAACCATATTTCTCATTTTTAATTTAGCAATTGGAAGGAAATTTAACTATTTGATTGAACATGATTTTTTTTCTCTAAAATTCATGCATTTTTTAAAGAATTTGACATTTTTAGTAATGTTTTTTAGTTTAGTTTTAGATTCAACTGCTTCTTGAAAACTCCGTTCTTCTAATTCAGGGTATAAAATCAACTTTTTGGTTGGAAATTAAAATTTTTCATACATAAATTCAAATGTGTTCGGGTAAGTTCGTAATTTGGGCCTGAAATTTTGATGGAAACACAACAGCTTTTGGTTGAATCTTACCCTTCTTGAAAATAAAACTATTAGGTTTGCTTTTCGTCTTTTGGGAAAAAATGCATACTACTATGTAAAGATTCAATTATTATAAGTGGCTTTTTTCATCCCAATACACGATATTGCATTCCTGTTCATAATGAATCTTTTTGGTTAAAAATGAATTTTGATTGGTTAGGAATTCAGCTATTTGGATGAAATTGTCTTTTTTTCTATTGCTAATATAATCATTTGTTAGAAAAGGAACTATTTTGTTGGAATCACCTTTTTTGGTCGAAAGTTAAACTAGTTTGCTGAAAATTCGTCTTCTTAGATTGAAAATTTATCTACTTATTTACTTACTTACTTATTTATTCATCTTATAGGCAAAAGCCTAATACTGGGTGGAATTTCTATCCCGCGAAACTCGCTTAATATGTTTTCGAATCTTAACGTTGAAAACCGTACACATTTTTTGTTTTATATGAAAATCGACCGCCAAATTCGCAATAGCGCTGAGGCGGTCAGATTTTATCATTTCGTTACTTTTCTGGAAGAAGAAGATCAAGGACAGTTAGTATTTTTTAATTTTTGTACTTGTCTAAAAAAAATTTAATTTTGTTGTTTACAAGCGGTGCATTTTTTTCAGTTTCACAAAAAAGTCGACTGCCTACATGCGTGGAAGTGTTCACACGATCAGTTTTTCTAAGATTTAACACTTTCCTGTATTTTTAAAATCAAAGCTTACATCACTGATATGATATTTTTTGCTATCCAGAATCGAATCACAGCTCTAAATTTTTTTCGGAGGGAACCTTTCAAAATGATTGCTCCAATATCATACACTTTTGTTGTAATATTATTTTTTAATAGAATTTCATTTTTCGCCAATAAGAGCTCACAAACATCCAATCAATAAAATTGGCTACGAATTTTCTGGATGGCCCCTACATTTTACCATGAAACTTGTGTTTTTTCAACACAATACTTTTTCTTTTGTCACCAGTTGAAATGTAATTTTACTAGCTACCAATAACAGGAAAACCGAGAAGCTTTAGTAGCCGGATGTATAGAATTATAGATCGAGCAGACAATAAAAGACAATAGTGAATGCGCGTCTGGATGGAAAAAAAGCTTCCACCCACAACTACGCGCCTACGCCTGAAACAGCGACACGAGCCAGAGTTTCAATTTTTAAAGTGCAACCTGGACGTGCGCATTTGCAAACTTCTCCATGAATGTGTTCAAAAAAAAAAAAAACAAAAAAAAAACTCTTGAACGGACACGTATTCGACTCGACGCCTTGTCGTATCGATTTCTCTTCATGAATGTCTTCGTGGATAGTGACTTCAACCATCGTTGAAAATCGGTGACCATCGGCAAAACAATCGCCTCAGTGAGTGCTGTCAACGCCTTTTGCGAGACTGCTGGAAAGGATATATACTCTTGAGGACGATACCAGAAGGATGAGTTGAAAAAATAAGAAAAAAAAGTAGAAAAAGGGCACGAAATGCCCACGCGTCATAAAGAAACGCCCGCAGCTAGATTTTATCTCGCGAATGCCGAAGTTACGCATAATTTAAACTGCGCGTACCACACTGGATGCGTATATTTTACGTGTCATCCAGCCACCCATGTACACACTTTCAACACGATTTAGTGAAATATATATCGGTTTTATGTCTTGAAAGATTGAGACGGAAGTGACAGAAGCCTGACATACATATAATCCATGAATGTTACTAATTTTTAGCTAAATATTTGCAAAAAATCGCATGGCTGGCTTAGACAATAAGCTTTCAACAGTAATTCATGAACGGATTTGAAACAGTTTACATCAACTATTCTAAAAAAAAATAGATATTGAATCAAAAAAGAAGTATTTGATTCATCATTGTACGCAAGAAAAAATTTGACAAAGAAATAAACATGACAACAAAATAGTTCAATTCTCAATCAATGAGATGAAATCCTAGTCATCAAAATTGATTCTCAGCCAAAAAGTAATATCTCAAGAAAGTAGGTAAATTTTCAATCTAAAGAGACAAATTTTCAACAAAAATAAAGGAGCATTGACACAAACAGTTGCATGGGCAGTCGAATATATAATTAATTCCGAAGCTGAAAAGACCAATTTCGATGATAATAAACCAAAAAAGGAGACATTTACCCATTCGAGATAAACTTCCATTCTGAGAGACGAATTGGCAACTTAATTCCTGCATTTTTAACCTATAGAGATACATTTTCACCCAAGAATATTAATTTTATGTACCAAAAGAGGAATTTCCAATGATTCGCACGAATTTTCAATCAAGAAAGTGAATGATAAATGTGATGCTTCCACGATAATAATCCATCGTATTGAAAGAAGGTATTTCGAGTTTCGATCGTGTGCGAACTTCAAATTTTTCCGCCGTTTTATGAAAGTTGCAGTTTACATCTCCAGGGCTGACCTGAAATAAACTTTTCAGGTTATTTTGTTGTTATACATGTTATCAACGATGCCTGTCATTGGTCAAAGGCTTCTTTGTCAGGACTGATCGGAACAGATGGGCAAAAAGAGTTTTCTGTTTTCAGTTCCGAAAGGAGAAGTTTCCAGCGATTAAGGATTCACAATATTTAATCTCCCACTCGAAAACGCGGATGAAATTTTACGAAGGATGGCCAACATCTTACACTGAACCCTATTTCTTCCTCAATATTAACTAAAATCGAAAAAAAGCAGTCAAAGGAGTTAATCAGGATAAAGACATTATAGTTTAACCTACAGATGAAGGCGAGACGAGAGTAAAAATGAATAAAGAAGATAAAGTTATCAAAATCAGAGACCTGCTTAATCACCATACATAGAAAAACTGAAAATGATCCTTCTAAATAGTCAACAAAATAATAAATATAAACAATAGTCAACAAAACGAAAACCCCCGAAGGACTCTTAACTTCGAAACTCAACAATATATAAATTGATACCTACCAATCCTTTCATTACAAGACTTTACGGACTCCTGTAAATCCACAAAAACAACATTTAAATTAGACAAATCATTAGCCCAATAAACTCACTAACTCTACGACCTAGCCCGCTTCCTTACCAAAAACGGAATCCCCTCATAGGAAACTCTATCACTCACGCCCAAAACTTTTTCAATCCCATCGAGAACATACAACAGTTTTGCATCTAACCCCGAAAATCCGTGTGAGTTTGGCATAATATCTCTCTTTACAAAAGTACCAATCTCTGATACAATCGTTATTATTAAACCCTTCGCCAACTTTCCTTCGGATCTCATACCTTTGAGAGAGCACTGTCTTAACAATACTTCTGTTTCAATAAAAAATTCTACGAACAAACCTCATAAGCAGCAATGGGATCCTCATTTTCACCTGTATAGCAAAAATTTTCATGGAACATATGAAAAATAAAATCTTCAACCAATCGAAGCTTAAATCGAAATTCTCATGCCGTTACATTAATGACACTTTTGTCATCTGGACACATGCACTGGATGAACTACTAAAGTTTTCCCATTTCATCACCCGATTACATCCCAATATCCAGTTCACCATGAAAATGGAAGAAACGGAAACTTGCCTTTCTTGGACGTTTTAGTTCACAAAAGATCTAACTACCACCCTTCTCAAAAGCAGACGTCCATCAACTCCCTCGTTCATGGCGCTGTCTCTCTAACAGCCAATGAAAACTTACATAGGGAATTACAAGACGTAAACAAACCCTTATGCTAAACCATTACTTTCAGGAACAAATTGATAGAGCAATTAGGAACATAGTAACATTCAAAATATATTCAAACCACCTACGAAAATGGGGCAACTTCTAAACAACCTTGAAGATAAAGAGACACTATTCGGTGAGCCAGGAGTATAAAAAATCATCTGCTCTTGTGGGAAACTTTATATTAGAGAAACCAGAAAAGCGATGAGCCATCGTATTTAGGAGCAAAAGAGTAGAGTCAGGATAAAACATTTCATGCAATCAGCACTATCTGAGCATCATATCGAAACAGGACATTGCATTATATTTGACAAAGCAGCCGTCATCGCAAAAATAAACAATATTTGACCAAGAAAACCTAGAGGAAGCAATCGAAAACATAGGATATCCTAATAATATGCATAGGGTCGATAGATATAATAACACTAAGATTTTGCATTCCATCCTCTTGATTTTTTTTTTCAAAAGACTTAATTGGCCAATCGGGTTTGATCTTTGATCAGGTGATGCAAACCGAAACACGTTTTTTCATCAAAAAGGAGAATCCCAGAAGAAAATCTTGCTTCGAAAGTAGCTCATATTCTAACCAAATAGTTGAATTTTCACTCTGGAAACTGAAATTTGTATCAAGACAGATAGTTTTCTCATCATAAAAAATTAATCTTCGATCAAGAAGGACAAATTTGGTACGAAGCAGTTGACATATCGAATCTTTTTTGTTGAAAACTTATTTATTTATCTAAGGATTCACTTTTTCCATTCGTCTTATTCTGCTGGATTCAATAATCACGTGCTTAAGTTGTATGTTCATCTATTTTGTTGAAAATTATCTATGCGAACTTTGGTTTGAGGAGCGGTCAAAGGCCCGAATAAACAGCCTTCAAAACAAATGCGCCGAAACCCATAGGAAATACATTGAAATCTGTAAAAATACAAGTAGATT